>CAIGRP010119669.1:0-11750 GCA_903798385.1 Fraxinus cuspidata
AACAAGGTAGCTTAGATGGTAAAAGAAAAACCGAATTGGTGAAGTCACTCCATGAAAAGGTAAGGACAAAAATTGAGAGTTCAAAAAAAAAAAAACACTTCACGTCGCAAGCAAACAAGGGCCGGAGAAGCGTGACATTCGAACCGGGAGATTGGGTTTGGGTACATTCCAGAAAAGAACGCTTTCTAAAATAAAGGAAATCAAAGTTACAACCACGAGGGGATGGTCCATTTCAAATTTTGGAGAAATTCAACGATAATGCATACAAATTGGACCTTCTAGGTGAGCATAATGTTTCAGCAACTTTTAATCTGTCTGATCTTTCCCTTTTCAATGTAGGTACAGATTCAAGGTTGAATCCTGTTGAAGAGGGAGGGGATGATATGATCCAGGAGTCGAAGTCAGCCCAGGACGAGACCCGTTGATTATCGAAGGAGGACCGAGTATGCGATCGAGGGAAAAATGGGTAAATCAAGCGATGGGATTACTTGTACAAGCAACGATGGATGATGTCATGACCTACATGGAAAAAAGAGGCAAGTTTCATGTTGGGGTCGAGGTCGGAATCGGATTGGACGAACTTGATTCAAGCAACAGAAGAGGAAGCCTTGTCGGAGAACTATGCGACCACATATTTGTAATTAGCATTGGTCGTATGCCTATTTACCGAGAGCAGAAGGGAAGGTTATGGGACTTCTATGCGACCGCATAGATTTGTACTATGTGGCTGTATAGAGCAAAATCTGGTCAGAATATTTCTTTTTCAGAATTTTCCTTATTTCACTAGGATTCTAATTTATTGCAATCTTTTGTTATTTTAGTAAGTCAATTCCGGTACAATTAGGGTTTTAGGCTTGTCCTATAAATACTTGGTTATTATTCATTGTAAGGACCTTTTGACAATAATATTGCGAAGTTCGAGGGGCTATTTTGTTTTCAATCTTGTTATTCTTAGAACTTTGCGAACTTATCAAGTTAATCTTGTGGCGTTCAACATCGAGTGTGGATCACGCGTTGTGTAATCAAGAGGTCATTCATATTCCGTTTTGTTTGGTTGCTTGGTTCATTAGTCTTGGTTCAAACTCTGAACTGGATTATTCTTTGGGCTTTCTTGGGATCGTCCATCTTTTGTGGGGTTACGTAATGATCGTTGCTACGTGGTTCTCATCACATTGTAAGGTGATAGTTTATCAAAATAGACGCTTCTCAAAATGAAAATTTCCTGAAATCGAGTTTTCTAATAATAAAAGTTTCGTAAAGTATACATTTCATGACATAGTGTATATAAAATGGAATTTTCTTAAAAGTATCGGAAAATAAAGTTTCTAAAAATGGGATTCTTAAATTTGGAATGAGTTTATAATATTAATTTTGTTTTATTTTTATGAGTAATGTTCGACTGGATGGCTTATAGGTGAAGGGGTTACAAATGGACCACTTATATTTCAAGCTCTCCTCAGACAATTTAGTTCTTTCTGATAAAGCCTTTCTGTTTACCAACACACGAACCAAGAAAAAATCGAATAGTAAATAGTAATGGAAATAGTCAGACATATAATTTTTTTTTAATTAGACTATTATTTGAGTGATATTTTAAGGTCAACTATTCTCATTGGTTGATATATCCCTAACGTAATCAATAGTCTAAAATCATATATCATTCTCATAACTAAAATTTTTTGAAGTTTCGTAAACCTACTTTTTCCAAAAAAATATCAAATTTCCATGATTAGGCACATTTAAAGAGAAATTTGTACGTAGATAAACACATTTTCATAAATAAACAAAATTTTAATTTGTTTAAACATAATTTTGTACATATTTATTCATATCTACATAATTGTGCATTGATATGTAGTTTAAAATTTATGAACTAGCACGTTCTAAAAATAGGTAAGCAAATTATAACATAATCGTCATTATGTGATAATAACATTAAACCCCCGTTTGATGAGGACAAAAATTAAATTTTTAGTATATTTTGATAAAAGTTGTGGATTCCATGAAACATGTGGTTGAAATCAAATTTTGACTTTTAACTTATATTAAAATCTAGATTTTTTTCACCAAACAATGGCTAAATATGAATGCATTTATCATTCTACGTGATTCAAGGAGTCAGAACTTGAAAAATGGCATCGTGTGGTGGTGAATTTGAAATTAACTTATCACTGCTATATCTTTCTCTTGTTATTAGTTATTCTAAGACATAAATTTTCGTGAAAGTAATATTGAAAGAGTCATAAAATAACAACTTGTTTTCAACAACTTATTCAAAAGTACTCATAAAAAATTAATTTGAAAAGGAAGCTTAAAGAAAACTCTTGAATTTATTTTCTCCACTACGACCAAGTCCAAACTCCAAACTTCCCGATGCTTAATTGCCTAAAAAGGGAAAAACTAAAGGGTTGAAAAATTATCTATAAGCATATATGTGTTCATGAATTACTAGTAATATGACTTTTGGAATCATAAAACTTGCATAATTGAGACAGGAAAACTATACCGAACATAAGTGGTACGAGTTTTTCACAGATAGTGCTATTAGATCTCTAGTCAAATTCAACATACATATGGACCCATAAACATATTTTCCAAAAGAAAAGCATAACACACATAAACTTAATAGTGTGGGGGAAAAATAAAGAGCAAAGAAATTGGCTTGCTAGATTAATAGATTTCCATTCCAAATTTTCTTGAACAACGTGCAAGCTAAATATTTTTTGTATTGTGAAATATGTGTATGTCTGAAGGACCGAGTTGAGATAGGGAGGGAAGGAAGCATAAAGATGATGTAGATCAATAGCCACCAATATTATGGAGATGAGGATCAAGCGCCACTTGTATGGAGAAGAGGCATATTATTTCAATTAATTTTCTTCTTGCTGGAGTATTATGTTCTTTCCTGTTATTTCAATATTTTGTTTGTCATGTATTTTAGGTAAGTCAGTTGTTAGGGTTGTTATTAATTTCACATATATATGCAATGTTCAGTAGCAATCAAAGGACTTTTGGATTTTTTTCAGTCAATAATAATACTCTGTGATAGTTTTTCCAGTTTCCTATATTCCTAGTTCAGATAACTAAGCGTGTAGATGAGTTGAAAGATCATTGCGCACACAGATTCTGCTTCCATTATTCCTCACTGCATCAATTGGTATCAGAGCCCCATGTTACGTTTCAGCCATGGCACGTAGAGGAGCTTCTAGAAGAAGGCATGCACCGATGGGTGAGGTAAACGAACGCAATGAGGTGATACGTGAGGCATAACTGGAGGCGTGGATACTGCAATAGGTGAATGAGCGATTTATTCAGATGGATGACAGATTTGATGCCCTGACTGAACAACTGGCAGCTCTCAATGTTGGATATTGGCGTCGGGAATCACGAGATAGTGAGCATTTTGCTGAATATAGTGATGACAAGAGCAAGGGAAAAGAGAATCAATATCCATTTGCAGAGATGAAAAGAAGGAGGGAACGTCCAGTAGTCCAAAACAATGCTAACAGGTGGAAGTTGGGCTTCAAACTGGATATCCCAGAATTTCAAGGCTGCCCACAACCTGAAGAATTTCATGATTGGGTTGCTGCAGTAGGGAAAATACTGGAGTTCAAAGGAGTACCAGATGATCGAAGACCTTCTTTGGTAGCAACAAAGTTTAGAGGAAGCTGCCTAGTGGCAACAAACAAAACAAACTAGAGTGCAGCAAGGTAAACAAAAAATGAATAGTTGGGAAAATTTGTTGAAACACATGAGGGCAGCATTTTTACCTCATAATTATGTGAAGACAATGTATCAACAACTTCAGAATCTCAAGTAAGGTTCATGATCTGTGGATGAATATACTACAGAATTTTACAAATTGATAGCACGTGTGGATTTGGCTGAATTAAATGATCAGTTGGTGTCTCGATATATTGGAGAGATGAGCAACAATTTCAAGACTCCTTAAACTTTTTTGACCCTGTGAATGTTTCTGAAGCCCACCAGCGAGCCCTACACTTGTAGAAAACATTATCTAGGAGAATATGGGGTGCTAGTGGAGTCAACATTGGTAGTATTTCCGGCATAAACCAATCAGTATCTCAGCGTACTGTGGTCGCGCCTACTACAGAGAAAAGAGAGAAAAACAATACCCAAGCAAGGAAGGGAGTAGCATCAAGTTCTTAGGTCCGATGTTTTGGTAAAATGGGTCACCGCATGGTAGATTGCAAGAATGGCCCAAAATATGATAAGGGAATGTTCATTGATTCTAGGAAGACTGGTGTTGACAGCTTGGTAGATGTCGAACAGAGGCCTATTTACGATATTGGGGATGAGGAATACGTAGAGGAGCAGGTTGTAGGCGATGAAGGTCCTTTATTAATAGTGAGGATGATGTGTTTGGCACCTCGTAAGGATAACGGCGGTGATTGGTTACGCCACAATATTTTCTAGTTTACGTGTACTATTGGCAGCAAGGTTTGTAAGCTTATCATCGATTCAAGAAGTTGTAAGAATATTGTTTCTGAAGAGGCTGTTAAGAAGATGGGATTAGAGATAGAGAAACATCCTAGTCCTTTCAAATTGGCTTGGCTCAAGAGGAGAAATGAAGTAACTATTTCTAAATAGTGCTTAGTATAATTTTCTATCGGTACGAAGTATAAAGATAAAATTTGGTGTGACGTGATAACCATGGATGCGTGTCATGTTTTATTAGTTCGACCATGGCAATATGATAGGGGTGCTATTCACGATGGAAGATAGAATACATATAGTTTTGTACTTGACAAAGTAAAGATTGTCTTATTACCTAAAAATCGGGGGGAGCCTCGACACCCTTCAAGGAAGGGAAAGATTTTGTTGGCCAAAAGGGAGTTTGTGGCTGAATTGCAGGAATCTAGGGTAGTGTTTGTGTTGTTGGGAAGGGAAGGCAGTAAAGGGGGAGAAGTCTCATCCATCATGTCCAAGTTGGTGGAAGAATCCCTGATGTATTTTCGGACGAACTACTTGAAGGTTTGCTACCATTGAGGGATATACAACATCAAATTGACTTAGTGTCAGGCGCTAATCTACCAAATCGACCACATTATCGCATGAGCCCCCAAAGAACATGAGAAGCTTAGATGTCAAGTAAAGGCTTTGTTGTCTATGGGTCATATCACAGAAAGTCTTAGTCCTTGTGCTGTGCCAGGATTACTTATTCCAAAAAAGGACGGTTTCTAGAGGATGTGTGTAGACAGTTGGGCTATCAACAAGATTACAATCATGTACAGATTTCCTATTCCTCAATTGGAAGACTTGTTGGATCAATTCAGGGGTACTACTATGTTTACTAAGTTAGATTTGGAAAGTGGTCATCATCAGATTCGCATACATCCAAGTGATGAATGGAAAACTTCATTCAAAACTAGAGACGGGTTGTATGAGTGGTTGGTGATGCCTTTTGGACTATTGAATGCCCCTAGTACTTTTATGCTGGTTATGAATCAGATTTTAAAACCATTCATTGGTAAATGTCTTGTAGTCTACTTCGATGATATCTTGATTTATAATGCTATTGTAGATTTGTATCTTCAACAGTTAAGGGAGGTCTTGGAAGTGTTACGCAAGGAGGCTAAATGTTATTCCATGATAGGCTCGGTCTTATTTCTGGGCTATATAGTTTCAAGTGATGGTCTACCTGTAGATAAGTCTAAAATAGAAGATGTTCAGTAATGGTCGATTCCTTCTACTATTCAGAAGGTACATAGCTTACATGGGTTGGTGTCTTTTTACAGGCACTTTATTCCTCACTTTAGTACCATTATGGCACTACTCACGAATTGTATGAAGGGTGGAAAATTCATCTGGACCAATGAAGTAGCTAAGGCATTTGATCAAATTAATGAAAAATTGACAACCGCTCATATTCTCGTAATGCCAGATTTTTCTAAGCCTTTTGAGTTGCATTACGATGCGTCTGGAGTTGGCATTGGGGTTGTTTTATGTCAAAGGGGGCAAGCCTCTAGCTTACTTCAGTGAGAAATTGGGTTGTTCCAAACTCAATTATAGTACCTATGTGTAGAATTTTATGTTATAGTTCTGACTTTGAAGCATTGGAGTTCTTATCCGGCTTATAACAAGTTTAATATTTAATCCGATCATGAGGCATTGAAGCATCTTCATAGTTAGGATAAATTATCATCTAGACATTCATTGGGCCACTTACACTCAACAATTTTTCTATTAAATGCAAGTCAGGAGCTGTAAACAGTGTAGCAGAAGCTTTAAGTAGGAAGGCATCTTTGCTGGTGCAAATTCAGACCACTGTAATTGGCTTTGATCAATTCAAAGATTACTTATCTCTTGATCCCTATTTTGGCCCTATTATGAGTGACTTGTGGTCACGACCGCGGGATGACAACACTATGCACGATTGGTTTCTATTCGAAGGCAATCAGTTGTGTGTACCTGCAGGGAGTTTACGCCTGAAGATTATTCAAGAATTGCACAATGAAGGTCATGTGGGGCGTGAAAAACTTTGAAACTTCTCACTGAGCAGTTTTTCTAGCCTCATATGTGAAAGGAATTTACATGGTTTGTGATGGGTTGTAGGGTCTGCCAGGTCTCGAAAGGGAGAGCAACTAATGTAGGTCTCTATCTGCCTTTGCCTATTCCAAAAGGGTCTTAGTCTAATGTTAGCATGGATTTTGTGTTGGGGTTGCCAAGAACATTGCGTGGATGTAACGACCCAAATTTTAACAATAAAAATAAATACGAGTCGTTAGCAAAACTTCCTTTTATTTATTTCTGCCAACTAGATAATTAATTTTTTAAAATGAAAAGACGCAGTATTAAATTAAGGAATCCAAACACTTCTCATTTCGTGGCCATGGAACATTTATTACCATGTACTTTGAAAAGAAAATGACAGTAAGGACAATATGAAATGATGAGAAAACAAGGCAGACTTATAAAATAAAAATAATTTGAATTCACATCAAATATTATAAAATCTAAATGCAAAACTTCAAAGTATACTTAAAACATTTAAGAATAAGGGGATACTAATTTATTTATTAGAAAGTAGACAATTATACTTTAACATCACTCTGGTCATTAAATTAAACATAAACGTTCATTTCAATTAAAATTAAAAGAAATAAAGTTACGTGTCAAATTTTTAGATTTTCGTCCAACGAAACGCGGCACAATCACTCAACCGAACCGTCACGCTCTGACACGACCCATACTAGCCTATGAGGTGTAGGAAAAATAGTGAGTACATTGGAACAGTCAGTAGGACACGAAAATACAGTGCAATCCTGATTAACATTATCAAATCATGTGTCAAGAACATCATATCATCATATCAAATCTTTAGAAAATCCAATAAGAGCTCATAGTATATCATATCTTTGGTACCGGATGGCCATTGTATATCATATCATAGCATATCATAACTTTCATTAGCATAATATTTATCAACATGAAAAAAATAATTTAAACGGGATAAAAATCAACTGCACCTTCGTTATCCTACCTTGATCGATAAAAAGAATTGTTGGGAGAAAAACAAGAAGTTCACGTTCTCAAAATCTTTATTTTCTGATTGCTACCACAATAATACGTATCTGTATTTTCTCTTCTTTTTTTCTCTCTTCTCGGGTAGATAGTGATTATGTTTTTGTATGGTATTTAAAATTGAAAAGGGAAAAATAGTCTAAACATCTATAGAATATCGTTTTGCCCCCAAAAAGGTCACAATCCCAATAATCCATATAATTAAAAATATTGCATCCTTTCACATCCAACAAAAGCAGCATGCTATCATTACCAATTTCCCAAAATCAAGGCAATTAAAATGAAAACAATTGACACCTTTTCCAATATCATAGCACACGTGGTTGTCTATTATTATTATTATTATTATTATTATTATATATATTTTTTTTATACAAAATCTTTATCTAATAAAATCAATTAACAACTTACCTTCAAATTTGCTACACGTGTAACTCAACTTAATTAATTAATAATTTTAGACAATGACTTTCGACTTCGATAACCTGGGCCTCGTTTATTCGAATTAACTTTTTCTCGAACCTAATATGCATGATTAATTACAAGCTATCCAACAAGTCCAATATTGATATATTTATCATTACTCTATCAATATCTAAATATTTGACCCATACAAAAATAAATTTAATGTATATACACTTTAGTCCCTAACTTTCCAAAATACTAAAATATAGCATATAGAATAATTAATTCTATTCTATGAAAATTTTTGGGACTTTACAGTGGACATGATTCTATTTTTGTGGTGGTAGATAGATTTTCCAAGATGGCAGACTTTGTGGCTTGCAAGAAAACATCCGACGCTGTTGATGTTGCACAACTTTACTTTCGTGAAGTTTATTGATTACATGGATTACCTTCATCCATTGTGTCTGACAAAGATACCCATTTTCTTAGCCACTTTTGGTGATGTTTTTGGCATTTGTCTAACACCAAGCTTGACTTTAGTAGTGCCTATCACCCTCGGACTGATGGCCAGACTCAAGTTGTCAACCACTCTTTGGGGAACTTCTTGCACTGTCTAGTGGGTGTCACCTGAAGTCTTGGGATTAGAAACTATTTCAGGTTAAGTTTGCTTACAATCGATCTACTAATAGGAGCACAGGGTTTAGTCATTTTTCATTTGATATATGGTTATAATCCTCGTGCACCAATTGATTTGGCACTTATTACTGATATCCGACGAGTTCATGTCAAAGTTGAAGATTTAATTAGTCAAATTCAACATACTAATGCAGAGACTATCAAGAACTTGCAGGATTCTACTGTCAAATACAAGGCTACTGCAGATATGAAAAGAAGGGCAGTGGAGTTTGAGGTAGGGGACTTGGTGTGGGCTATCCTAACGAAAGATAGATTTTTTGTTGGTGACTATAATAAGCTTGCTGCTAGAAAGATTGGTCCCCTGGAAATCATAGAGAAAATTGATCCTAATGCATACAGACTGAAACTCCCAAGCCATATTACAACCAGTGATGTGTTTAACGTCAAGCACTTGGTTCCGTATATTGGTGATTTGTCATCCGAGGACTCAAATTCGAGGGCTCCCGAGCCATATTACAACTAGTGATGCATTTAACGTCAAGTACTTGGTTCCGTATATTGGTGATTTGTCATCCGAGGACTCAAATTCGAGGGCGAATTCTCTCAAACCTTGGGGAGATGATGTAGATCAATAGCCGCCAATATTATGGAAAGTGGGATCAAGTAGTCGCCACCTGTATGGAGAGGAGGCGTATTATTTCAATTAATTTTCTTCATGCTGGTGTATTATTTTCTTTCATGTTATTACAATATTTTCTTTCCTGTTATTTCAATATTTTGTTTGTCGCGTATTTTAGGTAAGTTGGTTGTTAGGGTTTTCTTTAATTTCACATATATATGCAATGTTCAGTAGCCGTCAAAGAACTTCTGGATTTTTTTTTCAATCAATAATAATACTCTGTGAGAGTTTTTCCAGTTTCCTATATTCCTAGTTCAGTTTAGTAGGCATGTAGAAGAGTTGTGAGATCATTGTGCGCACAGATTCAGCTTCCATTATTCCTCACCGCATCAAAAGAGATAATGTGTAAATTTATCAAAAACATGCATCTATTTGTAGTACTCTGATGATGCATTGAATAAATAATATAACTTATTTAGATAAATTTAAATACTTAAAAATAATAAAAATATCCAACATAATATGTGATGAAGTGGAATACTTAAAATATCATAATAATATTCAACAAAGTTTGTGATGAAGTTGAATACTTAAAGAATAATTATATCCAAGAGAATTTGTTTATTTAACTTTATCACAAAATCTGAGAGGTTCTATTACTTAGGGGTTCAAATATTTGCACTTTAGTCCCTTAAATATTATGCAATAATGTGTTAATTCCCTTAACTATCAAATCCATGCAATAAGGTCATAAATTTGAATATAACGACTAATTTTGAGGTATGGGATGTCACATGTGCTGTTTCTCGCAATTTATAATATCAAATTTCACATATTTCAATATTATGGGCTGATGAAAAATCAATCCGATGAATGTGGCATTCAAAATTCAAACTGATATTAGATTTTTCTATTTCTAGTTTTCTGCTTCTATTTTAATGTATATTTTAGAATTTTTTTACGTGTATTAATTATATCCGGAATGGGAAGAATGCATTCCAGCCAATTTTACTTTATGGTATTTACTGCTCGAATCGTTCCTAAGTTTGGGGTTAAATTAATCTTTGTAATGTACTATCAAAGCTTGGCAGCAGCAGAGTGGAGGAGGTGGCTGGCGATGGAGGAGAAGATTGTGGTAGGGGTGTTGGATTTTGGTGGTGGTGGTGGTTCAGGGTCGTTTCCTTAGAATGTCGAAGTGGAGTCGGTGGTGTTAGGGAGGAAAATCATTTTAGTATTTTCCTTTCCTTTATTTTCGATTTCTATTTTATTTCTTCTCATTTTTTTTCATGCGAAACTAGAGGTGTTAAGCAAGGTGAGTTTCTCCTCGCCTCTGCATGCTTTGGAAGCATGGGCCAAATTGAAAAAAATATATACAATTTCATATGAAATAAGTCGACCACACTTTTGTTAAGCAGGCTCGAGCCAAATCCAACTGTAGGCGAGTCGAGTGGCTTAGCTCGCCCCATTTAACATTCATGTGAAACATTTTTATGTATATAATTCTAAATACGGATATCATCATCTTTACAACATAAAGTCTGTCTTTTATACTGTCTGGTCGACTTGTCCCATTTAATATTCATGTATTTGATTCTAAATAAAGGTATCATCGTCTTTTTATGTTGTGGAGCCAATTTTACACTTTATAAAAGGTTAGAGAGTCCAGCCCTAATTTATCCCAACTTTTCCCCCGTCTGCAGTTTGGTTGCTAAACTTGAATTTGCAGCAGTCAAATTACTTTACTTTACTTCAATTTAATTCTAATTTTCTGCATTCTACTATTAAGCCCGAATTCAAATTAGTTTGAAATTCACTAGAAGTATAGAGAAGTTCATAGGTAGTAATGAGTATGATACATTCTTAATCTAATCTCAATTTCTCAAAACAAATAAAATTTAAAACTTAGACTACATGTAGGGACCAAGAGAATTTCATTGATGTATCTCTTGCCCTTTTTTGTATCAACAGCAATAGTGTCTTTGCCTGTTGCCTCTATGAAATTTCCATCGCCAATTTTTATTTTTGTGTTTATTTTATCAAGACTGCAAAAAATACTTTTATCTTTCATCCTGTGATTACTACAGCCACTGTCTAGATACCATGTATCTAATTTCTCTTCGGATACATCCTTGTTGGAGGAATAAAATAGACTTCCTTCTACATGTCCAAAATTTTTGTTTAAAACGACAAAATTTTTCTCCATGTCCAAATTTTTTACAGCTACAGCATTGTGGTTTACCTTTAAACCAACAATCCTTTTCCAAATCACTTTTTCTTTTACAAACGCCACATGGAGCATAATAACCCAAGAATAACCAACCAAGAGAGTGGTGAATTGGTTTTTGGAACTTTTTCGATAATTAGTCTCAAACTAATTAGATACACAAGGCATAAATGCAAAATGTAATACGAGAAGTAAATGTGCAAATTTGATGACTTAATTCAAGTATGGATATAGCACAATATAAATAGCAATTTAAAGTAAAGTGCAATAGTGTAAAAATAACAAACGAATTTAATGGGGTTCGATACACAAAGTGTT
>CAIGRP010119671.1:0-38550 GCA_903798385.1 Fraxinus cuspidata
AGTACCAACGCACATTAACAGTTTTGTCCAGAGTAAAGATTTCACTGATTGAGAGTGGAATAGTATCAAATGGTAAGTCTACCATTGTTTCGTGGTGGGGTGGGGTGGGGTGGGTGGGGGAAATGGTGTTTTGTCAAGAAAATTTTAAGATGTTCAAGTGCAGATTAATATTATAAAGGACCCTAAAATTACTCAAGCTCAGCTTGTTTATCCTTTGAGCCGAGTTAATGACGAATCTGAGGTGAGCTTGACTAGCTAGTTAAATTACAGAAATTAACACAGATTTTTAACTAAACGAACCTAGTTCAAACTGGGCCAGGAAAAATTGAAACATTAGAGAAGTATTTTCAAACTTGGCTTGTTACAACTCTAGCCAATTATCAGCTAATCTTGATGCATGGGTAGTGGCTTGAACATATTTATAGCCCTGCTCATCGACAATAATTAGTGAGTATGCCTAATTGTCTATCTTGCTTTAGCATTTCCCATGGAGGCTATTCCGCCTTCACAAACTTAAGAGTTATGCATAGAATGTGAAACGAAATTTGTATCCTGCAAGTTTTGGTTTAACTCTCTAACGTGATTTATATGAATTATTTGTCTGTTTTTAATTGATTCAGTGGTAAGTTCAAGACTCTCTATTCTTCTTTTAGGGTTCCTTAAAGTCATGCTTGTTTGTGGTTCTGATCTACTAGAATCTTTCAACATTCCAGGCTTCTGGGTCCGTGAGCAGGTAACTCAAGTAGAATACTTCAACTATGATAATAAAATGCTTCTGCTGAAAAATGTAGACCACAAAAATATTAGAATTGGATATTTTGCCAGCCTTTTAGTTTTATATAACTCTTTGGGTAAGCTCAAAAACGTACAAATAAGTTTTATAATATGTAGTCTTTTTATTAATCAAAATTGGAAATATGTAAGTTATTTGACAAGAAGGCATGGGTTGTTGACTAACTTTTTTTACTCAAGTAAGAAAGAAGTAACTTATGCAAACATGCTTAAAACGAAAGGTTACTTTTTAACTTATATTTAAGCTTAGCCAAACTTGCTCATCGGCAGAATCCTTGACCCACATTTGATGATGAAAGCTCAATTAGATTGTTGCGCTGCTTTCCTTTCAGCAACGGAAAACACGATATGCATCTTAGATGAATATACACTTTAAAAGACAAATGTAGTGCCTTTCGAAAAGATGAGTAGTTAAGAAAAATACTCCAATATAACATGTACTGAGGAAGTTTGTCAGGATATAAGCTCCATCTGGAAAGTCCATACTTTTTAAATCACCAGTAAAGATGATTGGTGATAGGAATTCAATTCTGCTAACTGTCATTGATCATGCATTTCTTTTAATTTTTAGGTTGAGACTATATGTAAGGATTATGGGTTGGTTTGTATTCGCAGAGGTGGTCAAGACGTTGAGAAAATCATCTCTAATGATGATATTCTGAACAAGCACAAGGTAATCCATGTTAAATTTTTGTATTCAATTTTATCTATATTTCCTACAAAGTGTACCATGGAGAAATTTGAATGCCCTTGTCGCCTGTTTTTCCTACTATGTTTATTGGCTAGTACTGCCCATTTACCGTCTTTATTTTACCTGATTTAATTGTTAAATAATTGTATTTATCGTTGCTTGATCTCATGGCTCTATATTTGTTCATATTTTGTTCCGCACATGATGAAACGGTATGCATATTATCTCAAACACTTGGTTCATATTCTGGCTCATATGTGCATTAACTTCCAATATCTGCATTGATCTATTCTTTGCAGAGTAATATCAAAGTTGTAGATGAAGTAGTACCAAATGGGATCAGTTCAACAGGATTGAGGTAAAAATGTTTTTCAGTTTCACTTATTAATGTAATTGTTGAGATATGGTCTTCCACATCCAGGCGGTTCAGGTGAGGTGGGTGATCAATCTGATGAATTTGGGCTTGCTTGTGTCGGTTTTCTCCATGCAGGGATTGCTTTTCGAGAGGATTATCGGTAAAATATTTGACAGCAGACGATGTTATTGATTATATCAAGCAACATGATTTATACAGAGCACAGCATGAACAATGATTTCAGGCTCGAAAAGTTATATATAAAACTACATTGAATATACATTTCGACAGTTCCTGCATGAGAAATAATAGTCATGTAATATACAGTAATAAACTTGCAACTGCATTTTTCTCTTCAATTTTGAAAATTTCTCAAGGATGATTTGATCAATATCTGAATTTCTAAGGCCTTTACTCCATTGCTGATGTTTAGCACCCCAAATTCCAGACCCTTATGTCAATTTTGCTTCTTTGATATGATCTATGGAATTTCATGCCACTGTGGACGTGTTTGGTACGTTGAATTTTACAAGATTCTTATCAATTGTCATGTAATTTGAAGTTTAATGCGCTTATTCTATATTTCATTAATGTCTACCTATTTGCTTTAATATTTCAACATCTGAAAAATAATCAAACTGTACCACATGCTTTCTTTATTCGTAGGTTAGTTCAACAAAAAGATTTTAATAGATTAAATTGTAAATTTATATTAGCATTTACCATATAACGTCTATTCTATGTTATTCAAACAAAGCTACAATTAATTAAGAGTATATAAATAACTATTGTCTAAAAATATATACCCTAAGAAGAAAATTGGAAAATCAATTACATTAATGTTCTGTATTTACTATTTAATAATTACATTTACCCATATTTGTCGAAGGAAAAAGAACAAGAAAAAAGAAGAAGAAGAAAGGTAGTACCAGAATGTAAGCAGATAAAGTGGGGTGGAAATTGAAAAACGAAGGTCCCACCGAGACTTGAACTCGGGTTACTGGATTCAGAGTCCAATGTCCTGACCACTAGACCATGGAACCATTTTAACGATAAAGCTATTTATTGTTTTTTGATATTGATAGTGAATTATAAAACTAAAACCAACAATAAATAAACTTAACCTAATTATATACATCATTTTTATTGTTATGATCAATTCATAGTTGTTGGGCGGTAAAACAGGGAATTTTCCAAATAGTAATGTGTAATTTTAGCATTTATCATTTCTCCTCGACTTATTTTTGAGTCATAACAAAAGTAGTCCTAGTCATGTCTATTAATAGAATTTGGTACACTTTTTTAACGAGTAATGATATTCATAATGCAAATTATCGATAATCATCAAATGTGACATATATGTGGCAGTTTGTTATTTGATACACGAGACAATAAAAAAACAACCAAATTAATATATCAAATATCAAATTGCCAAATGTAAGTCACGTAGAGCGACTGTTGGTAGTCCTCATTATGAATGACATTATTCAATTTTAACATAATATTGTCATTTCTGCAATTGTTTCCTCATTTTATTGTACAATATCTCAATATTGAAGTAAGAAGCAACCATCCTCGAACAAGGCTATTTTGAGATTGTGTTATGTTTACATTTTAAGCAAATATTTTGATTGATTTTGACACTTCAATAAAGTTGAAATTGACCTGTACTAATAAATGAATGCCAATTATAACCACCGATCAATTAATATATGTGATTAGTTATTCTGCTTTTAGCGTTGTGTTTCTCCACCATTCACTCTTCACGAGTGATAAGTCTCTAAATATTGCATTGGTCATTTAGCGTGAAACTAGTTGAAAACTGTCCCATTAATTCTATGCTTCATTTCTATGGTTATCATTAACATGTCATTTAGTTCTGAGTAATCTCAATTTTTCATTAGAAACTCAATTTATATTTAATTTGATTTTATCTGTTTGAAGAAAATTCATTATTCTTTTAATTTTGAGATTGGTGTCATAAATATTTATTCACATATAT
Source organism: Fraxinus cuspidata (assembly GCA_903798385.1). NCBI lineage: Eukaryota > Viridiplantae > Streptophyta > Magnoliopsida > Lamiales > Oleaceae > Fraxinus > Fraxinus cuspidata. Next base: position 3,841 of record CAIGRP010119671.1, read on the forward strand.
AAAAAAATCTTTGAAATTTTGTAGTAATTTTGACTAAATAAGACAATCCAACTAAGTGTTTGAAATTGATTTGCACAGTTAATGATATAAAGTGTAACAAAAGTTAAATTCAAATATACTGATGCAATTAAGAATAGAATTTCAAGAGATGATTTATAAAATCTAATATCTAAAATCTATAGACAGATTATGTGGACTTTGTCTTTAATTGGTCATTAATATATTTATTCTGATAAATTTGATTTATACAATTTTTAAAAAAACATTTAATAGCATGTATAGCATAGCTTAAAAAATGTTTTTCAACACGAACTGTTTATGTAATTAACGAAAATATATTTTTAGTGGGATTGTATGTACTCCTACACGACACTATAGATTGTTTAACAAAAAATTTCATTAAAAACACTTTATATGACACTTGTAAACTGCTTGATAACAATCTTATTTTTGTCGTGATGAAAGTAGATAAAATCTTGATCCCACTTGTAAACCTGACAAATAATAACAAATAATAACTTTGATCAATTCAATTGATATCTCCACTCAACTTTCTCTTACACTAATTTTACACAACATTTGTAAATTTTCCACAATAACCTATTTTTGTCGGGATGTTTGTAAATAAAATCTTGATAGTTTTCACCGATAAGGCAATAAATAATCACTATTTATATTCTCAACTAAAATCTTGACTCAACTTTTATCAAGAAATAATCAAACAAATACAAAAGTCTTATACACGGAATTAGTGTTAGTTTAGTATTGGCCATTTGAGAAAATGTATATGTACTCGTGACATTTAGAAATAAAATAATAATTTATTTTTCAATAAATTATATGTATTAATTTGAGCTTGCATTTTGTTTATGAATTGACTTGATATTATAAATCGAGCGTTTAAGTTGTTAAGTACGAAAATATTTGATTTATAATTCGATCTAAGCTTTATCGTCCATAATTAATAAATAAAGACGAACACTTTATATCAATATTTGTCTTTTATATGAAGAATGATTATACGATACTTGTCAACTGTTAAAAAAAATCATTTATATCATGGTGCTAAAAGATGAAGTCTCGATCTAACTTTCGCTCGAAAGTTGACAAATGATCATTATTTGTCTTTTAAATTAATACATCGATCATTTTTTTTTTCTAGAAATAGTCGAAATACAAAGATTATATTTTTTAAAAATTATTTAACAGTAGCATAAAAAATGTGGGGACCCTATCAAAAAAAAATTCTTGATCTAGCTTTATATTGTAATTCAACAAATAATTGTAAAATGCTCATCATCAGCTACATTTATGCCGATGTACTACTTAACGAAATTTTGATCCAACTTTCTCACGTAAATCAATCAAATATTCAAACAAATACAAAAAATTTGTTTACACTGTAACTGTAAATGGATATAACTTTTATATGTAATCAGTTTTCATATTTTTAATTAAAATCTCGACTTGACACTATTCAAGAAATTATCGAATCACAAAATCTTATACAAGAATTTAGAAATTTTTGATTAAATAAAACAAGAAAAGAGCTGGATTGGCCGCCTTCACCAAATTCTGACAAAAATTTGTCAGAAAATCACCTAATTCTCTAACACCTCTTGAATTCAGATTCTTCTGAAATTTTAACGTTTAAACTTTTCATTAAACGACACTGAAACCACGTGGCCCTAACAAATAATATTAAACTCAGTAGGTCCCACATAAACAGACCAAGCCTCGATTGTATCTCTCTTCTTCTCTCTTGTCTCATTCTTCCAGTCTCCTGCAGTTCGAACTAAAGGCGTGAGTATTGAAGTTGCAAGAAATGCGGTTTCGAAAGCTGATAAAAGTCTTCAGCGTATAAAATCCCAACGGGAAAGAAAAAAGGAAAAATGTAATTCAGTAGGGATTCTTGAAATTATGGAGAGATCACTAAAATTTCTGCTGTATGTGCTGGCAGTGAGTAGTAAGTGCTATAACTTTAATTTTTTGTTAATGTGGAGAGATGAATTCTTTCTTAATTAGCTCGCATTCTGTTTTCTTCCTACCTATTAGAGCAGCTAGTAGGCGAATTATTCAATTCACCAGCAAAATTTGGGTCTTTAAGTGAAGGGTTTACAAGGGTTTTTTTGTTGCTTTTTGGTGGCTGTGAGGAGAAAAAAAGTTGGACAATAATGGAAGTGGCGGCTGGTGGTGCAGGTGGCGGTGGCGGTGGTGGTGAAGGGGTTGATCAGAGGAAGCAGTGCCGTAGGACTGGGTCCAGAGGAAACTGGAGGTGCAAATCAGAAGCTATTCCTGGCAAAACTCTCTGCCAGAGGCACGAAATTGAATACAAACGTTTGTATGAGAGGAGGAAAATGAAGAAAATCCAGCTGAAGGAAAATCAAGAAATAGGCGGTGGAGGAAATTCTAACGCTATTACTGTAAATAGGGATGTGGGTGGTGATGCGGAGGTGTCAGCGGGCAAGGAAAATCAGATAATTGAGGGCAGAGAAAGTGAAGAGCGACTAAGCGTGGTTGTTGAGGGAAATAGGGTTGAAGATGGTGCTGCTCTTGGGGCAAAGAAGAAAGGAAGGCCAAAGGGTTCTAAGAATAAGGAGAAGAAGAGAAGTCATGAAGAAAATGATGATATTGTTAGGATTGGAAAAAGAGGGAGGCAAGAGAGTTCTGAAGAGGAAATGAGAATTGAAATTGGGAATGAAATCGAGGCAATGCAGGTGGCTAATGATGTTAAGAATGATGAAGGCAGTGAGGATGAAGTGACAATTGTTAGTGTCAATAGAAAAATGGAGGTTTTAGGTACAGTTGGGTCCCCGCAGTCGGCAGGGATTGTTCAGAACGAGGAAGCCCTTAGAGATCTGAGCATCTATGAGGATAGGAGAATTCCTATGGAGGATAGTGGTCAAGTTGTTAAAGGTGTTGCAAAGAAGGGGCGGCCGAAGGGGTCAAAGAACAAGCAAAAGGTTGTCGTGACTGATGATAAGGAGACGCCAGTTCGAGTTGATAAAGACGGAGAACCCCTTGGAGATGGGATTGTGAAGAAGAAAGGAGGCGGCGGGAGGCCAAAGGGTTCCAAGAACATAAAGAAACTTCTACCTATGATTGACCAAAACCAGAAAATGAAAGGTTGCATTGTTGATGGAGAAACACATACATTGTCCAGCGACGTTGATGGAGTCTTAGGCAAAAACTTTGCTGGTGATAATGAGGGCGTTGGGACTATTAAGAAAATTGATGGTCATGGTAGTGCTCTTAGTAATGAGCTTTCTGATGGAGTTAATCAGAAGGGTAAACGAGGGCGACCCAAGGGTTCAAAAAATAAGACGCCTTCTGAGAAGGAAGGGAGTGGCAGGCCCAAGGGCCTAAAGAAAATTCTGCTGCCAGTTGGTTCTAGTGAAGTTCATATGTCTTCTGAACGGTTTAATGTCAGTTTTGAGAATTCTCAGGAGAAAGAGAAACCTCAAAGGACATGGGTTGCAGAAGATAATGAATTTGCATGCACGGGGGAGCAAACAAATTACCCATCAATTGTGGGAATGTCGGTGAGTTTCTTATCTTCTTACACTAGCCTAGTTTAGTTTTTATGCGTCTCAATTAACATTCAATAACGTGAAGGCTAAAGATATATAGAGTTTGAGGGTTTAGAGTAAATGACATTAATCTATTGTCATCTTAGTTACCAAATTCAGACTGGAAAAGAGTAGCTAACTGTCACCTAATTAGGACAATAAACTACACGGCAGACTTAATCTTGCGAATGGCCCACCATCATTGATGCTACTTTTAGCAATTATTGCAGAGGATCTGACGAGTATCAACAAACTCAATAGTCGTTGATTCATTCAGAATAAGACATGCTTTCAAGGATGAGGTTTAGACTTTAATGGATATACCCCATTCAGAAGAAAATAGTCATTGACTCTTGTGGAAGTCAACTTTTATAAAAAGTGTGTGTGTGTGTGGGGTGGGGGGAGGGGGGGGGGGGGGGGGGTTAGAGGTTTGTTTATTAAAATTTTTATAACAATCCAAAATGACGTAAATTTGGGTGACTTATTGGTAGTAAATGCATGAGGTCAAAGTGGTCTTCCTTTGTTCCAATAAGTTGATGGCATCATGCCATTTGGATTCTTCAAATAAATTGGAGTACATCAAACCACAATTTTGCCTTGCATATCGTATTCTCTGTTTATTTCTTTTACTGGTTTCAGCGTAATTGGTTGTTTATAATTTCTTAAGTTTTTCATATAATGTATATTGTTAGACTTGTAACATCTTGCACACTATAAGTGTCATGTCATGTGGGCCTCTGAGGTGGCAGCTGGTGTTGTCACATTGAAGTATCTGCATTCATTCTATTCTTATATAAAGATACGTGGATAATAGGATTAAGTCGAAGCACAAAGATAAGGAGGAAGGTTTTTACTTCTCAGTATAAATATTTTTTTTAGATGTTCTATATTATGGTGTCTTCAAGTATCTTTTCAAGATCTAAGTTGAACGTATATAAATTATTATTTTTCTTCCAGGATGCCACCAAACAGAAGGAGCACCGGGGATCAATGTGTCACCAATGCTTGAAGAGTGATAATGTTGGTGTTGTCATCTGTTCAAAATGCAAGAAGAAACGTTACTGTTATGAGTGCATCGCAAAGTGGTAAAGAAAGTTACTGGTTCCTTTCACTGACAAAATTGGAAATGTATATTTTCTTGAATGATCACTGACTTCATAGATTTTGAGGTTGGAAATAGAACGAATTTCACCTATTATTTGTCTCAATCTTCTTTAGGAAGTTTCATTTAGTGTATATATATGCTGATTTATGTGGTTGATGTAATCATATTTATGAGTTGGTTGGTAAAATATGTGGTTATATTTTTGAAATTTGTATAATGAACTAGGTATCCCGAGAGGGCAAAAGAAGAAATTTTGAAATCATGCCCGTTTTGCTGTGGGAATTGCAATTGCAAAATTTGCCTTCAAACAGTTTTACTTGAAAAGGTACATGACCTCACATATGCTTTAATTATTTTACTACGTTATTCATCATGCATCCACTGCAGTGTTTTCGTATTTGACGTAGTTTGGTTGTTTTAGGGTTGCCGGGAAGAAACCAATGAGAGTATCAGACTGGAAAGGTCCCTATATTTGCTTGTTAAAATTCTACCTGTCCTGAGGCATATACAACAAGAGCAGAGGTCTGAGCTAGACATTGAAGCCTGCATACGTGGTACTATAATAATGTGGAATTTGTCTTTCTACTTATTGAGATGTATAATTTAGAATGTTTGACAGTGTCTTTGTACTCGATATTATTTTAAGGAGTTCAATTGACCGAGGATGATATAGAGGTTGCAGTATTTGAGGAAGATGATCGGGTATACTGGTATGTTCACCAGCTATGACTTGATTATTTTTTCTCTTAACTCTCAAATTGAGGATATGATTGAGCAGAAGTCACTATGGATTTTCTGTTGTCGGGATTTGACTAATTCTTTTGAAGCTTTTCTGCACAGCCATCTGCAAACGGTTTTTTTATTGTACTTATACACTGGTTTCAAGTGTTTTCCCCCTATAATTATGGTATTTTGTTTCAAAAGATGGAAATTACCAGGTGAAGCTGTTGGACTAAACTATACCTACATGTCAGTATTCCAATATTATAAACCTGTATTCTTTTTCTTATTAAGATTTCTCTAAAGGGCTGGATTACTCAATCTGTGGTGTTCCAAGACATTCTTTAAATTGATTATTGTATTTACATTATACTTCTTATTAATGCCGCACACTGTACACATGGTGGTTTCAAATTGTGATTTCTTTCCGAAGTATCATTCGTTTCAACATTTGGCTTAATCCTCAGATCTTTGATGCCAATTCTGCCTTTTGACTGTAGTTCATGATGTCACAAACCTTAACATTGCAAGCTTTCTTATATAACAGTGACAATTGCAAGACTTCCATTGTCAATTTCCACAGAAGCTGCCCGAACCCAGATTGTTCTTATGAAATCTGCCTTGATTGTTGTTCTGAACTCAGAAAAGGTATTCAGCCTGGAAGTATTGAGGCAAAAACTCTTCATGTCAATGGCCATGTACATGACACGTCTTTTGACTTCCCTAAATGGGAAGCAAAGATTAATGGCAGCATACCATGTCCTCTTAAAGAGCACGATGGTTGTGGTTCTGAGGATCTAGTGCTCAAACGGATTTTTGACGCTAATTTGGTGGATGAATTAATTAGGCGTACGGAGGACCTTACATCTGGTATCCAGTCAACGGATATTGATTTTTCTCAAAAATGCTTTTTGTGCCTTGTTAATCACTCTGCTCAAGATGGTAATACTCGTATGGAAGTAAGACGAGCAGCATGGAGAGAAAACAGTCAAGATAACTTTCTGTACTGTCCTAATGCTATTGATCCGGGAGATTCTGAGTTTGAACATTTTCAAATGCACTGGAGGAGAGGTGAACCAGTCATTGTTAGAAATACACTGGCAAAGGCATCGGGTCTTAGTTGGGAGCCAATGGTGATGTGGAGGGCCTTCAGACATGCGAGCAAAAAATTAAAAGCAGAGAATTACTCTGTGAAGGCTATTGACTGCATGGATTGGTGTGAGGTATGTGTTGGGTTTTATATGTAGTTTATTTGTTTCATGCATTTTCCTCTGTATTCTGGTGCACGAGTTTTATCCAGTTGCCACCACTGTTCCTTCGATGCATTCTTGTGATCATTTATAAGGTGAATCTCACAACATTATCGTTAATGATGTATTAAATGAAACATTTGGAATTTAAGGTAGAAAACTACGGACTTGGCTGATCGAGGTTTTTTTCCTTTTGAAAGAGAATCTTTTGTTTACTAGATCAGGTATACAAGTTCTCTGTTGATAGCTATCCTCGATTTCCTAAGTAAGTCCAGTTCATCTGTTGATTAACCAAGTTCTACGCATGAAAGATACTCGTTAAATCAATTAATTTTTATGGACTCGAGAATCAATTGAATTGAAGTAGAATAGGTAAATCTTTTAGGTGGTTTGCCAAATAAATAAATAATAATAATAATCTTGTAGGTGACCCCATGTTTATTGGGAATGAGGCTAGATTGTTGTTATTGTTCTTGAGAGTAAATTGAATGCTTTTTGGCAATTACCATTAGATGCAGGCAGTTTAAATCTCTAGATGAGAAACTATAATTTTTGTATTAATATTTCTTCCATGTTACAGGTTGAGATTAATATTCACCAGTTTTTTAGGGGCTACTTAGAGGGCCGTAAGCATCTAAATGGTTTGCCTCAAATACTGAAGTTGAAGGACTGGCCACCTACAAGTTTATTTGAAGAATGTTTACCAAGGCATGGCAGTGAATTCTTGGCCATGCTTCCATTTAGTGATTATACCCATCCAAAATCTGGTATTTTGAATCTTGCTACCAAGCTTCCCGAGGGTGCCTTAAAACCTGACTTGGGACCTAAAACTTATATCGCCTATGGATCTTCAGAAGAACTTGGCATAGGCAATTCGGTTACCAACTTGCACTGTGACATTTCTGATGCGGTAAGCTTGTACTAGCATTGCTGCTGTTATTTTAAAGTCACATTTATTAGACTCATCGGTTCGTATTTTCCCCCCAAAATAATGACTGTTATTTCAAGTAATAGGGGGGTGGTCATTTTAGGCAAATTTTATACATGATGTTGCTGTAATGAATATAAAATCATAATTGTAGTGCTTAATCCAACTAACCAAACATGCCATTACTGCTTTTAATCGTACACTTATGGTAGGTTCATTATACATTACCTTTTCTGCATATGCTTATCGCATTATTTTTTTCCAAAATAAATGATTCTCAGACGATCTGATAAAAGATAATTGAAATTGACTAGTCTTATTAAGGACTTTAGCTTGTCTTTTCAGACCCGTAATCCTGTCTTTATCTCTAAAGCTTAGAGTAGTATTATTTTTCTTATTCTCAGTACCCCCAATATGCTCCATTGGCCCTTTTTCCATTTGTCGATTCAGTCCAATTTCGGATATAGTTATCAATTTTGTTAATTTGATCTTTATGTGCCATATATAGAATCCTGACTGACTTTGAATTTGTATTTATGATAGGTTTTTGAATCCTTTGACAGCATTATCATTAAATTTTTCCCTCTGTCAACAATTAGATATTTTGGCTTCTTGTGCTTTCGCCTCACATGCCGGGTATGCCATTAGAGTATGTTTGGCATGCAATACTAGACATGATCGAAGAGTATAAAGAAACAAGATTTAAAGGACTTTTTCTTTTTTAGTACTGTCTATAGTCCTCACCAAACTAGCACACAGTTTTCTCAGAAAAGATGTTTTAACGAGGATGTAGTTTCAGGTTAACATATTGACGCATACAACAAAGACGAAACCTGGTTCACTGAAAAGGAAAAAAAATTCTAAAATGAGAAGGGAATCTGAGGTTGAAGATTCAGACAAGCTTCAAGGTATACATGAACCTCGAACTGCATGTAAAACAAATTCACCCGACCAGCTTCAGAAAGGTGAAACTGTGAAGGAATGTGCTGACACAGGGAACATAAATGATAGCAAATGTTGTCCTGTGGAAAACAAAATTGATGAAAATGAACAAATTGAATCCAGCACGTCACTTGGAAATGCTTGTCTTGAGACCGATGTGCCGCCCGGGTTTTCATATTCAGACAAAGGTAGAAAGTTGCCCGTGCCTGAAGATTCTCTTCAAAGTGGCAAAGACTGTCCCAAGACAGTACATGCGGGGGCTGTTTGGGACATCTTTCGTAGGCAGGATGTGCCCAAATTAATGGAGTACTTGCAAAAGCACTGGAAAGAATTTCGCTATTATACAATGTCTCCTTCGTATTCTGTGAGTACTTGATGGTTGTCAAATTTCTATTGTACTATGAAGATTTAATTTTGTCTTAGCATGTTTCTTTTGCTTTAGGTTGTTCACCCTATTCATGACCAGACTTTTTATATAAATGAGAAGCACAAGAAACAGTTGAAGGAGGAGTTTGGTAAGATTTATTTCTTTGATTAATCGTATTTCATATGAAACTACGTGGGGAAACTAACCAGAATATTTTTAATTCCTTCTGATTAGATGTAGAACCTTGGACGTTTGAGCAATACCTTGGTGAGGCTGTGTTCATTCCCGCTGGGTGCCCACATCAAGTGCGGAACAGACAGGTAATCCTCTCGTAAAGTATGCTCCTTTTTACACATTTTGGTACGATAATTGGCTTATAAGCACCTTCTCTCCTCTTATTACTGATGTAGTGGTTAATATAAAGTTACCCTGTTCTTTTCTAGTCCTGTACGAAAGTCGCTGTGGACTTTGTATCCCCTGACAACGTTCAAGAGTGTATCAAATTGACAAAGGAGTTTCGTTTGCTTCCTCAAAATCATAGATCTAAGCAAGATATATTAGAGGTATTTACTACTTTACCACTAAAATTCTATCTTTCAGCAACATTATTACTGTGAATCTCACACTGCAAATATGAAAAAACACTTGAATAGCACAACAACAATTTTTTTTCTATGGCAGTCATCAGTGGTGTTCTATTAGGTTTATATTGATCAAAATTATTATTTGCTACAGGTGAAGAAGCTGGCTGTTTTTGCTGCGAGTTTTGCCACCACTGAAGCGAGAACTCTGATGTCAAAATTAAAGTAAGATTTATCGATCTCTTCGATATATTATCTTCTGCATCACTGTTTATTTTACACTTGATTTCATTTGTTGTTGTCACTAAAATATCTAATTGGAGTAGAAGATCCTTCCTTAAGATTGTTGTACAAATGATGAACCACCTAAAATTTGTTGAATTTAAGGACATATAGCAGCCGCAACAGCGTAAATATGCTACTACCATCCTTATATTTCGAGCATAATCCTCTTCACCTGGAGATACAATATAAAGAAAAATAGCATTCTTGAATTTTATGTCAGTAGACCGTTGAGGAACTTTGGATGTAACTTTATCCAAAGATGAGCAAAATTATCCTCGAATTTCTTTATCCTCCAAGCACTTACAATTGCTAGATATGCGGCAACACTGTCTTTTTTTGACCCTCTTTATTCTGTACTCGTTGCTAATGTTACACTTTCTTTGCAGGAATGCTGATGAATCAAATTCTCGTGATCCACAGAGCGCAATAGGGCAACAACTGGGGCAAGCTGTTGTAGTTTGAGGACGCTTTATGGACAAAACTGGAAATACAGAGGAATGTATTACTACTCCAGAGGATCGAGATTCTGAAAGTTTTTCATCATCCTTCGGATAAACTTTTGTGGTCTGTTCAAACTCATATATTGCTGATGTACGTTTCGGTGTTAACCTGGTGCCCCGTAGAAACTAGAAATTTTACAGACATTTTGATAGACATACATGCTTTATCATAGCATCATAGATAGAAATGTCAATAGGGGGGAAAGTTCAGTTCTGTGTAAACTTATATGTAATGCACCATGTTGTGAAGTATCTGCATGCAGATTTTTATGAACATTTTCTCTAAAAAAAAATTGTCCAATATATCTTGTTTTCATATTTTCTATTATGGAAATCGAGCTTAGAATTTTGTGCTTCATACGTACTATAAGAGGCCAAAGAGTTTTTGACGTAGCACTCACGCCATTCCAACAATGACTAAAGAAAACCCTAATTAAATTAATTTTTTCCATGCCTCGAGCAGACTTTTAGGGTTGCCCCATTTCTCTTTGATAGAAAAGAACTCGACTCTGGCGAATTAGGGTTCAGATAAGCATCCAGAAAATTTGCATCTAGCTGAGAAAATTCGCCTTTAGTAATTCATTTGGCATTGTCAGGCGGACGATCATTTCAACATAATAAACCTATGAAAATAACATTTTCCTGAAGCTACAATCTTGTCATCCGGAAGTTTGAAGTTCACACACATGCTAGTTAAGTATTGTGTTGTCGTTATATTGAAATCAAATATCCGATCAAGGATTTAAACAAGATTTATTGAGAAATATGTAAAATTAGTTGTTTGCTTTCTTATAACTAAATGACTTATTTTAAGAAATGTATGCCCATGTTTCTCACAATGTTTTATTTTAGTCACATCGATTTTATCAATTAAGAACATGTTCTTCTTCACTTCAACCAATCGGCTATTCATGGATAAACATAAAGCTTGCCAAACATATGCTGATGCCTCCAATGTCAGTACGTCCTCGTTTCACCGGTATTTCTCTGAGTTTTAACCCTAAAATTTTCATTTTTCTTTATTCCCCTAAAAAATTTCCCGGAAAAAATCCTTAAATCACAGATTCGTTGAATATCCTCCCGAGCCCATCTTCCAATTAACACTATCAGCTCTAGAAATCCTTTTGCACAGCATTTTCCAGTCTAAATATTCATGGAAATTTCTTAAAATTTCTAAAATTTTATTACAATTTTCTTTTAAATCTTCACTTTTTCCTCCAAAACCCATGTCTCGATTATTCCTCTAAACCTAAAAAACCATTCTTTATCAAAGTTAATTGTTTTTATACTGCCATGGCGGCTGTTTTAAGGGGAGTCAATTTTATTCAGATGAGTGAAGGGGACTGGCCAAGTACGGCCTCCGGGCTCGAAGGATGGGTGCTGGGATGTGTCCAAATTTGGCTCGAATTTTCTAACACCGAAAGGAATCTGTAAGGTGCTTGATAAATTTGTGATTGGCCAGGAGAGAGCTATAAAGGTCATCTTTTTCAGTTTAATGATGATTTTTTTTTTTCGAGTTTTTTGTTGCGCTGAGTTGAAGGATCAAAAACTTTTGTTTTAGATTCTTATGCCTTACATTGAAGAATGATATTGTCATTGTAGTTAAATTGAATCTACTGATTACAGGTCCTTTCTGTAGCAGTTTATACACTATACAAGACTACAAGTGGATATATAATGATTCCGCCCAAAGGTGATGACTTTATAACTTTCAGTTTCACTTTATTTACATTTCTGCAATTGTCACATAGTACACAAGATAGGTTTTGAAAGCATTTGATGGAGTTATTGGGTTCATGCTCTAACACTTAGCTTAACATTATCTGAATTTCGAGTTTTTGAACTGACTTTAAGGAATACCTTGGGAAATTTACCACCGCGCTATTGGCCCATGTTTATTTTGGCCTGCATTTTCTGCTGCTACTCTGTCAACCTCGATAAGAAAAAGTTAATGTTAGCATTATACCTTGGAAGTTAGGTCTGCAGGGAGTACGGTAGTGACAAAAATCTTCTTTATGTCGTGGTGCTAGTAAATAAAGTCCCGATCTAGCTTTCACTCATAAGCTGACAAATGATCACTTGTTTTCTTTTCAAGTATTACCGTGGTCCAATTTTTCCTAGAAACAGTCGATCAAATACGAAGAGTCTATGACGTTTACTTATACAACACTTGTACTCTGTTCAGCAATAGGGTCATTTATGTCGGGACGCTAGTAAATAAAATCTTAATTCTAACTTTATCTTGTAATCTGACAAATAATTGTAAACTGTTTAGGAGTAGCTTCATTTATGTAGGGACGCTAGTATATAAAATATTGATCTAGTTTCTCTCATAAGCTGGCACATAGTCCCTATCGATAATTTCAATTCATATCTAGAATCTACTTCTTTCAGGAAACAACCGAACAAATAAGAGAGCTCGGATTGAAATGGTATTGAAATTTGTTACATGTACTTTATGACACTTGTAAATTCTTCAACTTAATTCTCCTTTATTTTGCATTGCAATGTAAATAAAATATTGATTTAGCTATCATTAGTAAACCGACAAATAGCCACTTTTGATAATTTCAATTAATATGTTGATTCAACTTTTCTTTCTAGAAATAATCGAAAAAGTACGAAGAATTTATACATGAATTCAGAAAATTTTGTTTAGGCAAAACAAGAGAAGGAGCTGTATTGATTGCCATCACCAAATCGTTGATATTTTAACACAATCGAAATTCTATTTGCTACAGGTGAAGAAGTTGGCTGTTTTTGCTGCAAGTGTTGCCACCACTGAAGCGAGAAAGCTGGTTCGTGCACTTTGACGTGTTTTCTTTTTCATTTTTGTTTGATTTAGTCGAGATTTGTTTTGTTGTTGTCGGTAAAGTATCTAATTGGAGTAGATTGATCATTAAGAATGCTGTACAGATAACTTATATGAGAGGAGGACAATAAGAAAACAGAAGGAAAATCAAGAAATCGGCTGTGGAGGGAATTCTGACACCATTTCTCGTTAATGTGAAGGGATGAATTTGAAATTGAATTCTTTCTTAATCAGCTTGCATTCTGTTTTCTTCTTATCTATTAGAGCAGCTAGTTGGCAAATTAATTAAATTGCCAGCAAGATTTGGGTCTTTAAGTGGAGGGTTTACATGGGGTTTTTGTTACTTGCTTTTTTGGTGGATGAGAGAAAAAATAAATTGAGAAATAATGGAAGTGGCGGCTGGTGGTACAGGTGGCTCTGGTGGTGGTGGGGCTAGTGGTGAAGGGGTTGATCAGAGGAAGCCGTGCCGTAGGACTGGGTCCGGAGGAAACTAAAATTGCAAATCAAAAGCTATTCCTGGCAAAACTCTGTGCTAGAGGCACGAAATTAAATACAAGCATTTGTATGAGAGGAAGAAAATGAAGAAAATCCAGCAGAAGGAAGATGAAGAAAATCTAGCAAAAGGAAAATCAAGAAATTGGTGGAGGAGGGAATTCTGACACCATTTCTGGAAATAGTGACATGAGCGGTGGTGAGATGCAGCACGGGACAAGAAAAAGTAGGTAACTGAAGGGCAAGTGGGTGTAATTGTTGGGGAAAATGGGGGTGAAGATGGTGGTGTTCTAAGGTTAAAGAAGAAAGGAAGGCCAAAAGGTTCTAAGAATAAGGAGAAGAAGAGAATTCATTAAGTGATGATGTTTGGACTGATAAAAGAGGCTGGCAAGAGGGTTCTGAAAATAAAATGAGAATTAGAGTTGGGAATGAAATTGAGGCAATGTAGGTGGCAATTGAAGCTAAGAATTTTGAAGGTGGTAAGGTGAATATCGAGAAGAAGGACGAGGATGAAGTGATGATTGTTCGAGTCATTGGAAAGGGGGAGATCGTAGGTACAATTGGGAAGGATGATAACTCTGAAGCTTCTGTTGTTCAAACGAGGATGTCATTAGAGATCTAGGGATTGGTAATGTTGGGGGAATTCTTAGGGAGTTTAGTGGTCAAGGTGTTTGAGGTGATCATACGATTGCAAATAAAGGGACTGAGGGGTCGAAGAACAAGCAAAATGTTGCTGTGATTGATGTAAGGAGATGCCAGTTCAAAATTGAATTGCACTTGAATTGCACGATATAAACATGTAGTTTGAAGAAAACAGCACTTGAATTGCACGACAGCAATTATTTTTTGAATTTAGCTACAGAAGCCACCACCGATGTTCTAATGGGTTTAACATGATCGAAATTCTATTTTCTACAGGTTGGCTATTTTTGCTGCTAGTGTTGCCACCACTGAAGCGAGTGTTAAAACTAAAGTTAATTTTTCGTTCACTTTGATATGTTTTCTTTTGCATTTCTGTTTGATTTAGTTGAGGTTTGTTTTGTTGTTATCGGTATAGTATCTAATTGGAGTAGATTGATCTTTAAGAATGCTGTACGGGTAACTTATATGAGAGGAGGACAATGAGAAAACATAAACAGAAGGAAAATCAAGAAACCGGTCATGGAGGAAATTCGACACCATTTTTTGTTAATATGGAGAGATGAATTTGAAATTGCAGCAATCTTAATCGGCTTGCATTCTGTTTTCTTCCTACCTATTAGAGCATTGGCGAATTATTCAATTCGCCAGCAAAATTTGGGTCTTTAAGTGAATGGTTTACGAGGGGTTTTTGTTACTTACTTTATGGTGGCTGCGAGGAAAAATAAATTGAGAAATAATGGAGTGGCGGCTGGTGGTATAGGGGCTCTGGTGGTGGTGGTACTGGTGGTGAAGGGGTTGATCAGAGGAAGCAATGTTGTAGGACTGGGTCCAGAGCTCTTGCCAGAGGCACGAAATTGAATACCAGCGTTTGTATAAGGAGCAAAATGAAGAAAATCCAGCGGAAAAAAATAAAGAAACCAATGGTGGAGGGAATTATGACACCATTTCTGGAATAGTGATATGAGTGGTGGTGGGAGGCGGCACGTGACAAGAAAAATCAGAAAATTGGGGGCAGAGAAAGCGAAGGGCAAGTGGGTGTGATTGTTGGGGAAAATGGGGGTGAAGATGGTGGTGCTCTTAGGGCAAAGAAGAAAGGAAGGCCAAAGGGTTCTAAGAATAAGGAGAAGAAGAGAATTCATGAAGAAAGTAATGATGTTGTTAGGACTGGAAAAAGAGGTTGGCAAGAGGGTTCTGAAAATAAAAGGAGAATTAGAGTTGGGAAAGTGATGATGTTGTTAGGACTGAAAAAAGAGGTTAGTGGTCAAGGTGTTTGAGGTGACCATACAGTTGCAAATAAGGGCGGCTGAGGGGTTGAAGAACAAGCAAAAAGTTACTATGATTGATGTAAGGAGATGCGGTTCAAGTAGATAAAGGTTGAGAACCCCTTTTAGATGGGATTGTGAAGAGGAAAGGCCCTGACTGGAGGCCAAAGGGTTTTTGAAGGAAACAGCACTTGAATTGCACGATAGCAAATTCTTTTTTTTTATTATTTGGCTATGGAAGTCATGATCGATGTTCTTATAGGTTTAACACGATCAAAATTCTTGTTGCTAAAGGTGAAAAAGTTTGCTGTTTTTTCTGCAAGCGTTGCCACCACTGAAACGAGAAATCTGATTTCAACTAAAGTTAAATTTCTCGTGCTGTTTGATATATTTTGTTTTACATTTCTGTTTGATTTAGTTGAGATTTGTTTTGTCGGTGAAGAATCTAATTGGAGTAGATTGATTCTTAAGCCCTGTTTGATGGCTATTATTTTGAATAAATGGAGTTTTGAATAGTAATTTTTTGGAGAATGTGTAGTAAAAAAATAGGGATAAGTTTGGGGTTTATGTGTAAAATATTTAATTGTGTAAGTGTGTGGTTGAAAATGAGTGAGAATTAAAGAATTTTGTTTTAAAGGGTGACAAAGATGGGCTAAGAATGCTGTACAGGTAACTTGTACGAAATGAGGACAATGAGAAAACATAAACAAAAGGAAAATCAAGAAACTGGTGGTGGAGGGAATTTTGACACCATTTATTGTTAATGTGAAGGGATGAATTTGAGATTGAATTCTTCTTAATCAGCTTGCATTCTTTTTTCTTCCTACATATTGGAGCAGCTAGGTGGCGAATTATTCAATTCGCCAACAAAATTTGGGCCTTTAAGTGAAGGGTTTACAAGGGATTTTTGTTACTTGCTTTTTGGTGGCTATGAGAAAAGATAAATTGAGAAATAATTGAAGTAGCGGCTGGTGGTATAGGGGCTCTGGTGGTGGTGGTCCTGGTGGTGAAGGGGTTGATCAGAGGAAGCAATGTCGTAGGACTGGGTCCAGAGGAAAATGGAGGTGCAAATCAGAAGCTATTCCTGGCAAAACTCTCTGCCTGAGCCACGGAATTGAATACAAGCATTTGTTTGATAGGAGGAAAATGAAGAAAAACCAGCAGAAGGAAAATCAAGAAACCGGTTGTGGAGGGAATTCTGACACCATTTCTGGAAATAGTGATATGAATGGTGGTGGGAGGCGGCACTGGACAAGAAAAATCAGTTAATAGAGGGCAGAGAAAGCGAAGGACAAGTGGGTGCGAGTGCTGGGGAAAATGGGGGTGAAGATGGTGGTGCTCTTAAGGCAAAGAAGGAAGGAAGGCCAAAGGGTTCTAAGAATAAGGAGAAGAAGAGAATTCATGAAGAAAATGATAATGTTGTTAGGACTGAAAAAAGAGGTTGGCAAGAGGGTTCTGAAAATGAAAGAGAATCAGAGTTGGGAATGAAATTGAGGCAATGTAGGTGGCCATTGAAGTTAAGAATTATGAAGTTAGTAAGGTGAATGTCGAGAAGAAGGACGAGGATGAAGTGAAGATTGTTGGAAAGGGGGAGATGTTAGGTACAGTGAGAAGGATGATAAATCTGAAGTTTCTGTTGTTCAAACGAGGATGTCCTTAGAGATCTAGGCTTCGGTAAGGATGGGGAAATTCCTAGGGAGGTTAGTGGTCAAGGTGTTGGAGGTGACCATACGATTTGCAAATAAGGGGCGGCCGAGGGGGTCGAAGAACAAGCAGAAAGTTGCTGTGATTGATGTAAGGGGATGCTGGTTCTAGTTGATAAAGGTTGATAACCCCTTGTAGATGGGATTGTGAGAGGAAAGGAGCCGGCGGAAGGCCCCAAAGGGTTACAAGAACTCAAAGAAACTTCTACCTATTATTGACCAAACCCAGAAAATGAGAGGTTGCATTGTTATTGGTGAAACTAATACATCATCTGGTGATGTTGAGGGAGACTTAGTCATAGACTTTGTTGGTAATAATGATGGCGATGGGACTGATGAGAAAAATTATGGTCTTGGTAGTGCTCTTTGTAATGAGATTTCAGATGGAGTTAACCAGAAGGGTAAATGAGGTAGACCAAAGGGTTCAAAAAATAAGAAACCTTCTGATAAGAAAGATGCAGCAGGCCAAGTGGCTTAAGAAAAGTCTGCAACTGATAGGATTTTCAGGATATGGAGAAACCTCAAATTTGAATTGCACTTGAATTGCACGATATAAGCATGTAATGTTGAAGGAAACAACACTTGAATTGCACGGTAGCAATTTTTTGTATTTAGCTATGACAACCCTGATCGATGTTCTAATAGGTTTAACACAATCGAAATTCTATTTTCCACAGGTGAAGTAGCTGTTTTGCTGCAAGTGTTGCCACCACTGAAGCGAGAAATCTGATGTCAATACTAAAGTTAAATTTCTCGTGTTCTTTTAAAAATTATTCTTTGCATTACTGATCAATTTACTCTTGATTTCATTTGTTGTTGTCTGTAAAATATGTAATTGGAGTAGGAGATTGTTGTTTAAATAATTATAGATTTGACAAGAAAGTTTAAGGGAGTGAACCATTTAAATTTTGATGTATTTCTTACATACATCAGTGGAAACAAAGTATAACTACTGCCATCCTTAAATCTCGAGCACAAGGAGATGTTATTAAGAAAAATAGCATTCTTGAATTTTATATTATCCAAAGATGAGCAAAATTATCATTGGATTTCTTTATTCCATGAGCACTTGCTAGATATGTCGTGACATTGTCTTTTTTTCCTCAATTTATTCAGTACTTGTTGCTAGTGCTACACTTTCTTCATTGGAGTGCTGATGAATTGAATTCTGGTAGTCCACCGAGCGCAATAGGGCCACAACCGGGGCAAGCTATTGTTGTTTGAGGGTCTCTAGGGGCAGCAGGAAATACAGAGGAATGTATTGTTGCTTCAGAGGATTAGATGACCATTTACAATCTATGGAATGCTCCAATAAACTTTTGTTGTCCTGTTCAGAATCGTATTTTGCTGATGTATGTATAGGTTTTACCTTTGTACATTTGTTTCAGCACAAAAGTGCCCATACAAAATAGAAATGTTGCAAACATTTTGATAGACACATGCTTTATCATAGCATAACATATAGAGGGAAATGAAAATAATACATGTCAATAATACAATAGTCATTAATCCATTCAGAATAATTCACGTTTTCAAGGATGAAGTCTAGACATTAGTGTACAGACCTCATTCACGAAGATCACTTAATTGTTGACTCTCGCAGAAGTCAACTTTTATCAAGCGTGTGAGGGTTATAGGTTTTTTAGTAAAAAGTATTATAAAAAAATCCAAAATGATGTAAATTTGGGACGACTTATTGCTAGTAAAGGCATGAGATCAAAGTGATCTTCGTTTGTCCCAATAAGTTGATGGCATCACACAATATGGGTGCTTCAAATAAATTGGAGGACGTAAAACCACAGTTTTCCCTTGCATATCACATTCTTATTGTTTACTTTTTTTTTTAGCATGTTTGGTTTTATAATTTCTCAAGTTTTCTGTATATGTATGGATTATTGAAAATAATAATCCATGTATTNATAATCCATGTATTTGGATATTTCTGCATTATGAGTGTTATGTTGTATGGGCCTCTGTGGTGGCAGCTGGTGTTGTCCCGTTGAAGGTTCGGTTTTAATTCTATTCTTATAGAAAGGTACGAGGATATAAGAACAAAAAATTCAATGTGTCACCAATGCCTGAAGAATGATAACCTTGGCGTTGTCATCCGTTTAAAATGCAAGAAGAAACACTACTTTTATGAGTGCATTGACAAGTGGGAAAGATAGATACTAGTTCCTTTCATTGACAAAATTGTAAATGTATATTTTTCAACTTACTAGTGACTGAAGTATCTAATTGAGGTAGGAAATAGAAGAAACTTAACCTATTATGCATCTTAAACTTCTTTAGTAAGTTTCGTTGACTATATTTATGCTGATCTATGTGGTTGACGTAATCATATTTATGAGTTGGTTGGTAAAATATCTGGTTATATTTTTGAAATGCATATAATGAACTAGGTATCCCGAGAGGAGAAAATAGGAAATTTTGAAACCATGCCCATGTTGCTGTGGAAATTGCAAAGCTTGCCATTAAGCAGTTGTACTTGTTAAGGTATCATGACCTCACTTATGCTATCATTGTTCTACGTTATTTCCATATTTTTTGACATTGTTTGGTTGTTCTAGGATGCTGTGTAGAAACCAATGAGAGTATCAGAGTTGAAAGGTCCCTAAC
The DNA here is from genome assembly GCA_903798385.1 of Fraxinus cuspidata. Classification (NCBI taxonomy): domain Eukaryota; kingdom Viridiplantae; phylum Streptophyta; class Magnoliopsida; order Lamiales; family Oleaceae; genus Fraxinus; species Fraxinus cuspidata. Next base: position 23,618 of record CAIGRP010119671.1, read on the forward strand.
TAGTTAATGTTCTACCTGTCCTGAGGCATATACAACAAGAGCAGAGGTCTCAGCTAGACAATGAAGCCTGCATACGTGGTACTATACCAACGTGGAATTTGTCTTTCTACTTGATATATATCACTCAGAATGTTTAATAATGCCTTTGTATTTATATCATTTTAAGGTGCTTAATTGACCGAGGATGATATGGTGGTTGCGGTATTTGAGGAAGATGATCGGGTATGCTGGTATGTTCACCAGATATGACTTAATTATTCTTCTCTTAACTCTCAAATTGAGGATATGATTGAGCAGAAATCACTATGGATTTTCTGTTGTCAGGATTTGACTAATTCTTTTGAAAAAGCGCTTGAATTGCACTTTAATTGCACGATATAAGGAAAGGAGTTTGGGATAACCAGTGACATCAGTTTATTAAGAAATTCGGAGCAAAGAAAATATATGCTATAGGATGAAATCTATAACAATGGGAAGCTCTTCCCTGCTATGAACTATGCTGATACAAATCATCTTCACGCAAAAACCACTTATATGTCCAAAGGACTCAAACACCGTGTCCCTACTCCCTTGTAGAATGCCAACAAGTTCTCTTCCTAATTGCTAACCGTAAATACTGGCAGCACACAATAGCAAATCACCTTTGGGAAACTAAATTAGAAGATAAAAGACTCAATAGTATAAAGAGGCCTAAAAACAATAGACTTTTCACTTTCTTCTAGTAAACGGGGAAAGAAATTAATGATAAATATGCCCCTGTTTGGTACTCATTAAAATTCAGATTTTAATCTAAGTCAAAGTCAACCATAAATTTTAACCATATATTTCGTGGTCCCACAACTTTTCAATCACACATTTCATCAACTTTTATCAAAATCTACAAAAAATCTGAGTTTAATATCTATCAAACGGGCACAATCCTTTTTTTTATATATATATAAAATGTAGTAAGTCAAACGCAAAAATGAACCCCCACAAAATTGCACCACATTAGATTTTAACTTACTCGTGAAAGTGCTTTAATCACAGGGACATAATAAAGTAGCACAAGATCATTATTTTAAGGACGAGTATTTATTAAGGAAAAAGCACTTGAATTGCATAGATAATTTTACTATTTGGCTATTGCAGCCAGGATAGGTGTTCTATTAGGTTTATCGTGATCACATTTATATTTGCTACGGGTGAAGAAGAAACTTGCTGTTTTTGCTGCAAGTGTTACCACCACTGAAGCGAGAAATCTGATGTCAAAACTAAAGTGATATTTCTTATGCTCTTTGATATGTTGTCTTTTTTATTCCTGTTCGAGTTAGTCATGGTTTATTTTGTTGTTGTCAGTGAAGTATCTTATTGGAGTAGATAATCCTTAAGATTGTGTAAATAATTAATTGGAACCACCTAAAATTTGATGAATTTAAGGACCTACATATAGAAGTCAAAACAATGATGAATTTAAGTTTAACTTTATATGAAGATGAGCAAAATTATCATCGAAATTCTTTATTCCATGAGCACTTGCAATTGCTAGATATGTAGTGACATTTTCTTTTTTTCCCCCCTCTTATTCTGTACTTGTTGCTAATGCAGCTACATTTTCTTCATAGGATTGTTGATGTATCGAGTTCTTTTGCTCTGCCTAGCACAATAGGACGATACTTGGGGCAAGTGATGAGAACACTCATTTTATACGGTTTTAACTTGATAATTGGTTAGATCTCATGAGTTTATAACGTTTTAATGTGTGTATTAGCGTTGTTGTATAGGAGGTGGTGTTAGTGATGCAAAAGTTGGAGAAACAAGTGAAATTGGCATAAACTAAAGAAGAGAAGAAAAAGGGCGAAAATAAAATTTTTACAACATCAATGGGGCGCCCAAGCGCCACAAAAAGAAGGAAAGCAGAAAAATTTCCCCAGAGATGGCACCCTGGCGCCACCAAGAGCTAAGAAAGCAGAACATGTGGCACTCAGGCACCACACAAGAGGCAAATTTTATACCAAAAGGTGGCGCTGTCATTTGGTGCCTAGATGCCACCCAACATAACAACGCAACGCCGCTCACATGGTGCCTAGGCGCCGCCTGATGCTTCCTAGGGTACGGGTTTTTGGCCTCTTAAAAGCACACAAAGTCTCCAAATTCGGGAAAAAGATTAGAAGTATAAATACAGGATGAGAGGCACTTTTGAAGGATTCCATTCATGAAGAAACACAAGGAAACAATTTGAGAAATAGGAGAAGCAAATAAAAGAAAAAACAAGAAATCAAAGGGTTTAAAGGTTGATTGGGTAAGATCATCTTGGTGTAAGATTCGTCCACTTCTCGACATCTTAATTCAAAACCCGGTGATGTACTCAATTAATATCTCTTGTTTTTCTTCATTTATCATTAGTGGCTAGATTTTTCATTATGGAAAAACAATGTAATCTATTGAGACATTTTATTCCTATTTTCAAGATTCTAGTTTTTTAAAAGTTTGTGTTGATTTTATTCATGAGTTTAATGCTTGAATTATTTGGCTACTTATTCATTCATTTTGTGAATCTATTACGAGTCAAGAGGTGAGTTTTAAATTTAGATCCCATAGTACAATCTGGTAACTAGTATAAAATGTAGGGATACTTTTACTAATTAATGATATCGTTACATGGATTCTTAGAAATCAAATGCGTTTAACTAAAGTTATTCAGATTCACATAGAGATATAAAATTGATTTAGTTAAATAGACTCGATGAGAACTCGAGAGAGATAAATTGAATACATTAGAAGAATTCGACCGAACCCTACATTAGGTTATGAATCTTAACCAAAGAATTAAATGTAATCAATAGATGAAATTGTGAACCCTAATCTCCCTTCCATATGCGAAACCTTAATTCGATTTTTGTGTGCCTTTGATAACTTCTAGTGGTTAGTATAATTTTGATAATCAATCACCAATTCATCGTTTATTCTTCGTCGGATAAAAGTTTGAAATAGTAAACTAGGAATAAATAATAGTCCTCGTGGGAACGTTTATCCGGACTCAAATGTCCATTGTATTACTTGTTCGATATTGTACATTTGCGATAGAAAACACACAACAAGAAGTTGTACTTTGAGGGCTCTCTAGGGACAAAACTAGAAATATAGAGAAATTTATTATTGCTTTTGATCGAGATGGCCATCTATAGTAGTCTTAAAGTTTTTCATTACTCTTCCGATAAACTTTTGCTGTCGTGTTCATACCTGTATTTTGCTAATGTATGTTTATGTTTCAACCTTCTTACGGGCTTGTTTGAGCCCCATTTTTGAATAGTGTATTGATGGGGAATGTGCGGTTAAAAAATGAGGAAAAATTTTGAATTTACGTATAATATTATTTTATCGAAGAATGTGTCAAAACACTATTCAAGAATGCTTTTTTTTTTTTTTTTTTCAAAAAATTGGGCTCAAACAAGGGCTACATTTGTTTCAGCACATGGTGCCCCATACAAACTTGAAATGTTACATACATTTTGGTAGACACAGATGCTTTATAATAGCATCATAGATAGAAATGTTGGGGTGGAGGTGGGAGAAGTTCAGTTCTGTGTATATGTAATGCACCATGTTTTGAAGTTTCTGCATGTAGTTGTTTCAGAACTCAAGTACATTATATCTTGTTTTCGTATTTTTACTCTGGAAATTGAGCCTCGGTTTTTGTACTTCATACTATAGGCCGAAGAGTTTTATTACATGTTTGCTAATTCAATTATATGACAATGCACGTCAACTGCTCAAGAATATTCTTTGTTGAATCTTGGTGTGAGCATACGCGACCTTCCGCAAAGAAAGGGGGAGGATATCGTCACACTTTGAAACAGTTGACTTTCCTTTTTAATGTCTATAGTCCTTACCGAACAAGCACTTTTAGTTTTCTCAGAAAAGATGTTTTAATGAGGATGTATTTCAGGTGGACACACACCACAGAGACGAAGCCTGGCTCAATGAAAAGAAAAAAGATTGCTAACAAGATGGGAATTTGAGGTTGAACATTCAGATGAGCTTCAAGGTATAAATAAACCTCGAACTGCATGAAAAAAAAAAAAAATTCACCTGACCAGCTTCAGAAAGGTGAGATCATTGATGGCAAATTTTGTCGGGTGGAAAACAAAATTGAGGAAAAAGTAAAAGAAATCCGGAGCAACATTCAAAAATTCTTATCTTGATGCGCCGCCCGGGATTTTGAAATTGGACAGGTGGAAACTCGACCATGCCCGAAATAATGGAATACTACCATTTTATAATGTCTCCTTCAGATTTTGTGTGTACAGTGTACTTAGTGGTTGTCAAATTTCATTTGTGCTATAAAGGCTTGATTTTGTCTTCACACGTTGCTTTGCTTTATGTTGTTCATCCTATTCATGACCAGACTTTTTATCTGAATGAGAAGCACAAGATGCAGTTGAAGGAGTAGTTCTTTAAGATTTATTTCTTGCTTAATTGTTTTTAATGTGAAATCACATGGGGAAATTAACCAGAATATTTTATTTCCTTCTGATTATATGTTGAACCTTGGATGTTCGAGCAATACCCTGGCAAGGCTGTGTTCATTCTCGCTGAGTGCACGTATCAAGTGTGAAATAGACAGGTAATACAAGTCGAAATATTTTGTTATCACTATTTTATAAGTTGATTTTCTTTTTACTCTACAGTACAATAATTGGCTTATAAGCACTTCGCTTCTCTTATGAACGACGTGAATCTCGCGCTGAAATCTCGCTTCTCTTTTCAGAAACAACATTACCGTGAATCTCGCGCTGAAATCATGAAAAATCACTTGAATTGCACTTGAATTGAACTATATAAGCTTGTAGTTTTTAAAGGAAAAAGCACTTATATTGCACAATAGCTTCTTTTTTTCCCTCTATTAAGCTATGGAAGCCATGATCGATGTCTATTAGGTGTATCGTGATCAAAATTATGTCTACAGGTGAGAAAGCTGGCTGTTTTTGCTGCTAGTGTACATGAACCTCGAACTGCTTGTAAAACAAATTCACACGACCAGCTTCCGAAAGGTGAATCTGTGAAGGAGAACATCAATCATTGCAATTGTTTAGTGGATAACAAATTTGAGGAAAAATAACCCAGCACGTCGCTCGGAAATGCTCATCTTGAGACTGACGTGCCGCGTGCGTTCCAGTATTCAAACAAGTGGAAACTCGACCATGCCTAAAGATTCTCTTCAAAGTGGCAAAGGCTGTCCCAAGACTGTACATGGAGGGGCTGTTAGGGACATATTTTGTAGGTAGGATGTCCCCAGAATAATGGAATACTTGCAAAAGCACTGGAAAGAATTTTCACCATTTTATAACGTCTTTCTGAGTGCTCAAGGGTTGTCAAATTTTTGTTGTACTAAGCCCCCGTTTGATAACCATTAAAAAGAGCTTCTTGGGGAAAATGAGTTTGGAATAGTGATTTTTTTTTTTTTTAGAATGTGAGGTTAAACGGTAGAAAAATATGTTTTGGATTTACGTGTAGAATATTTTTGTCGTGAAAATGTGCAGTTGAAAACGAGTTTGAGAAATAAAGAGTTTTATTTTAATGGATGTCAAACACGGACTAAGAAGACTTGATCTTGTCTTAACCATTGCTTTGCTTTAGGTTGTTCATCCTATTCATGACCGGACTTTTTATCTAAATGAGCAAAAGAAGCAGTTGAAGGAGGAGTTCATTAAAATTAATATCTTTGCTTAATCGTTTTTATATGAGATTATGTAGAGTAAAACCAGAATATTTTATTCCTTCAGATTTGATGTTGAACCTTGGACGTCTAAGCAATACCTTGGCGAGGCTGTGTGCATTCCGGCTGGGTGCCCACATCAAGTGCGAAACAGACGGGTAAAACCTTCATAAAATAGGCTTATTAAGTGACTGTTTGAGCCCCTCTTTTTTTGTCTAAAATGCATTTTGAAATAGTATTTTGTTGCAGAATGTGTAACTAAAAAAAAAAGGAAAACTTTTGGATTTTTGTGTAATATTATTTTTATGAAAAACGTGTGTTTGAAAATAAGGGAGAAAAAAAATTGTATTTTGGAAATGATGTGTACCAAACAATGGCTTAATAAAAATGCACGTCAAAATTATTTTGTTATCACCATTTTGTAAGTTAATATTTGTTATCCACACTCTGTAAATGACGTAATGGTTAATATACTGTTACCCTGTTCTTTTTCAATCATATACGAAAGTTACTATTGACTTTGTACCCCCTGAAACTACTAAGGATTGTATAAAATTAACAAAGGAGTTTCGGTTACTACCTCAAAATCATAGACCTAAGCAAGATATACTAGAGGTATTTAATCCTCTTGCCACTAAAATTCCGTCTTTTCAGCAACATTATTGCTGCGAATCTCGCACTGCAAACATGAAAAGCACTTGAATTGCACGTGAATTGCACGATATAAGTAATGGAGTGGGGTATACCGAGTGATATCAGTTTATTAAGAAATTCAGAGTGAAATAATATGCATGCAATAGGAGAAAATCTATAACATGGGAAGCGCTTCCCTGCTACAAACTATGCTGATAAAAATCTTGTGTGTTATATATCCAAAGGATTGAAACACTGTGTCCCCCCGTTTCCCTGTAAAATGCCATCAAGTTCTCTTCCTAATTGCTAACCATAAATACCTGCAGATCACAATAGCGAATAACCTTTGAGAAAATAATTTAGAAGATAAAAGACACAATAGTATAAAGAGGCCAAAAAACAATAAGACATATCACTTTCTTGTAGGAAACAGGGAAAGAAATTAATGATTAGTTTAATCATTTTTGTTTTATAAAAATGTAGCAAGTCAAATACAAAAATGAACTCCCACAAAATTACATCCCATTAGATTTTAACTTCCTCGTGAAAGTGCTTTCATCGCCAGGAAAAAATAAAGTAGTACAAGATCATTATTTTAAGGACAAGTAGTTATTAAGGAAAAAACACTTGAATTGCACGATAACAAATTTTTACTATTTAGCTATGTCAGCAAGGATAGGTGTTCTATTAGGTCATCGTGACGACATTTATATTTGCTACAGGTGAAGAAGCTTGCTGTTTTTGCTGCAACCGCTGCCACCACTGAATCGAGAAATCTGATGTCAAAACTAAAGTGAAATTTCTTATGCTCTTTGATATGTTGTCTTTTGCATTCCTGTTGGATTTTGTCATGGTTTATTTTGTTGTCGTCAGAAAAGTATCTTATTGGAGTAGATCCTTCTTTAAGATTGTGTAAGGATATACTGGAGGTATTTACTACTTTAACACTAAAAATTCTCTCTTTTCTGGAACATTACTACGTTGAATCTTGCATTGCAATCGTGAAAAAGCACTTGAATTGAGCGATGTAAGTGTGTAGTTTTTGAGGAAAAAGCACTTGACTTGCACGATAGCAATTTTTTTCTATTTAGCTATGGCAGCCATGATCTATGTCTATTAGTTTTATCGTGATTAAAATTATATTTCTACAGGTGAAGACGCTGCCTGTTTTCCTGCAAGTGTTGCCACCACTGAAGCGAGAAATCTGATGTCAACTAAAGTAAAATTTCTTGTGCTCTTTGATATGTTGTCTTTTGAATTTCTGTTCCATTTACTCTTGATTTCTTATGTTGTTGTCAGTAAAATATCTAATTAGAGTAGAAGATCATTCCTTAAGATTGTCGTACAAATAGTGAACCACCTAAAATTTGATGTACTGAAGGACCTATTACATATAGCAGTCGAAACATTGTAAATATGCTACTACCATCCTTAAATATTGAGCTCAACTCTCTTTACCTAGAGATATTCTACAAGAAAAATAATATTCTGGAATTTTATCAAAAAGTAGACCGCTGAGGAATTTTGCTGTAACTTCACCCGAAGATGAGCAAAATTATCATTGGACTTCTTTATTCCACTAGCATTTGTGATATCCCCGATATGTGGTGATAGTCTTTTTTGTCCCTCTCTATTCTGTACTTGTTACTTATGCTACACTTTCTCCGTATGCTGATGAATCGAATTCTCATGGTCCACCATGTGGAGTAGGGCAATACCCTGGGCAAGCTGTTGTAGTTCAAGGGTCTCCAGGGACAACTGGAATATAGAGAAATGAATTATTACTTCAGAGAATTGAGATGTCCATTTCCAATCTATAGAATTCTCTAATAAACTTTTGTTGTCCTATTCGAACTCGTATTTTGCTGATGTATGTGTAGGATTTAACATTTGTACATTTGTTTCAGCACATTGCTCCATACAAACTAGAAATGTTCAAACATTTTGGTAGGCATTCATGCTTTATCATAGTATCAGAGATGGAAATTCCAGTTTCTAAAACTTTAGTGGTGTAAACTTATGTGTCATGCACCATGTTGTGAATTACTTGCATTCAGGGTTAATTCAAAATTTCGATTTTGTAAATTAATCTGTTGTAAAACTACCTTTCTTTATTTAGGCTTGGCATACGATAGATAGATGAAGTAAAAGTTGTACACGAAATTTTATTTCATCTATAACTTTTCGTTAAAAATCTTGCGTCTACTAATGCATATAACGTTGTATGTCAGGCTATACTATACAATATTATGTACAAATATTAGCGTGCATTTCTACCATTGAAGTATATTGAAGAAACTGATCCAACTAATGAATCATTCGTGCAGGGGCTCCAAGCATGTGATTTTAAGCATTTAAAATTCGGATAAAGTTGATTGTGTATTATTAAAAATGATTATGTATTATACAATTCTAATTCTTTTTTGGACCAAGGACATTTGTTTCAAATATAAAGTTTAAATTATATTGTAGTAACTTCAAGCAACGTCCTGTATTGTGTAACTTGATAAGGGAATCGAACACTACAATTAAAATAAAAATCATTGATGAAAAATAAGTTTGAAATGGTTTTTCGACGCTACACAAACATGGTATAGATGGAGAATACTCATTTCTCTACGAAGGCTACAAAATATTTATTAGCGAGTGTAACACAAAGATAAGTTTGGATATCGGTTTCACATTGCATTGAACAAGAAAATATGTTTAAAAGATTATATAACACAACTATCTAGAATGTTTTGTGGAATATGAGAAAAAAATTGATAAAATCGACGTTCATATCACAATATTTTCGATTTTGCCCTATCTAATTTATCAAATTGACTTACCAATAAATTAGCTCTTGGATGTATCATTGACCATGAGCACTGAAGATAACAAAAGAATGAAACAATCAAGATTATCTCAAAAATCAACTTTATAGAGTTTGACATGCAAAAGAATGAAGTTATAGCTTGTGAGAGTGGTGACTATAAGTTGTTACAGTTCAATGTGATAATGCCTACTATGTATGCACTAGACATGAATATGTGCCAATGGTAGGAGTTTGAAATCGTCCCTATGTTTACTTTGTTAAATTGTCCAGCAGCTGATAAGTTTTAGTCGTCATTCTACTGAGATGAGGTATCTAATAAGGAACTCTATTTACTCTCTCACAATCACGCGATTGGACATAATTTTGACTACAAGTTGAATTTTTTTAATAAATTTTCTCATAAAGTTTTATCTTGTTATATCGATTAAAACATAATAACGTGTTCAATTCAATGCACTCATGTTGATGTCAAAGGTTTATTTCGTTTTCTTTTAGGCAGTCAGGCAGGCATTGATTTCTTAGAGGGGTCAATTTTTTCGATATTTTTGTTGCTATCTCGTCCTCACTCAAAAACTTCCAAACCAGTCACTGCCACTAAAAGTCTAGAACTTGGTATGAACACCGAGTCTTCAAGGTCGATACGTCCGTTTTACTGATATTTTCTCCGTGTTAAACCCTAAAATTTTTATTATCCTTTCCCTATAAAATTTCCCGGAAAAAATCCATAAATCACAGATTAATTGAATCTCCTCCCAAACCCGTCTTCCGATTATCACTATCAACTCTAAAATTCCCCTGTTTAACAGCATTTTCTTTTCGTTCTCGTCTAAATTTTCATACAAATATCTAAAATCTTATCACAACTCATTTAAATTTTCACTTTTTCCTCCAAACCCATGTCTCAATTATCACTCTAAACCTCAAAAATCCATTCTTTATCAAAGTTGATTGTTTTTATACTGCCATGGCTGCTGTTTTAAGGTCAAAATCATCGCGAGATACTGCTTCGTTTGCTGCCTCACAGCTCAGATATTTGATTCAGAACCGTATCCACGCTGGTCGGACTACCTTTTTCCAACGGAGCGCCAGAACGGGATTTGATAATTATTTGAATAATTATAATTTCATCTCAGGTTCACCCTTTAACCTGACACCATTCAAGCCCATCTCTCTGCGTGGCGAATATGTCGATAGTGCCCGGAGGAATTTTCCGAGTTCTTTTAGGATCAAGCGGAAAATCGTGAACTTTAGCTCCCAAGGGGACCCGCCGGAGGTCTGGCAGCCTCCTGGAGCGGATGGAATTGTAGTGCGTCCAGGGGTCAAATTTATTCAGATGAGTGAAGGGGACGGGCCAAGTACGGGTTCTGGTAGTGGGTTTGGGTCGGGCTCCAAGGATGGGTGCTGGGGTGGATCCAATTTTGGCCCGAATTTTCCAACCCCTAAAGAAATCTGTAAGGGGCTTGATAAATTCGTCATTGGCCAGAACAGAGCTAAAAAGGTCATCTTTTTCAGTTTAATGATTTTTGGTTTGGTTATATTTTTTCGAGTTTTTTGTTGTTGTGAGTTGAAGGATTTTTTTTTTTTAAAAGATTCTATGCCGTACATTGAAGAATGATATCGTCGTTGTACTTATGTTGAATCTACTGATTGCAGGTCCTTTCTGTAGCAGTTTATAATCATTACAAGAGGATATATAATGATTCCGCCCAAAGGTAATGTCTTTATAACCTTCAATTTCACTTTTTTTACATTTCTGCAGTTGTCACACAGTACATAAGATCGGTTTGAATATCATTTGATGGAGATAATGTTCATATGGATTTCTAACACTTAGCTACTATTGTTCCCTAACATAAGCTGAATTTCAAGTTTTTGGACTAACTTTAAGGTAATCTTGGGAAACTAAGCACTGTGCTATTGGCCCATTTTGATTTTTGCCTGCATTTTCTTCTACTGCTCTGTCAACCTTGATATGAAAATGTCTAATGTTAGCATTTTACCTTGGAAGTTAGGTCTGCAGGGAGTACAGATAGTGACAAAGTTGATGGCACAGATAATGAGACAGTGGAACTTGAGAAAAGTAACATTCTTCTAATGGGACCAACAGGCTCAGGTAATCTTTTTGATATCTCACTACTTTTCTCGGTGTCATAGATTTCACCCCTTGTTTATATGCAGAATAACAGCTAAAAATTACGTAGTTTTCTAATAATGTGGGTGCCTAGGATTTTGAGACTTTATCTGGTCTAATAGTGATTTGGAATGGCTTGATATCTGCAGAATCATTTGAAGTTATAATATGTTGAATGAACTCTTCTCCCTTTTCTAATTATTATGTTTGTTATCAAATTTAGATTTTAAAGACTGTATGGTGATATTTAAAGACTACAGATTTAGTGCAAGACTTGTCAAAAGGAGTTAGCGCTTAGCAGAATCTGTTATTTACTGATTTCTATATGTATCTCTTCACTCTTCCAATATTACCTTTTCACTTGTCTTCTTTGAATGTTATTTCAAGGACAGGGAAGACGCTACTTGCCAAAACTTTGGCGCGGCTGGTGAATGTTCCCTTTGTAATTGCGGATGCTACTACACTTACTCAGGCATGTTGTTTATTTATCCTTCTATTTGATGGAGGAGGATGCTTTCTGATTTCCTATGAACAAACTATAGCATTTTGCTGTGCATTTGTCAATTAATGTCCCTATCATAGTATCCCTGTGTTTTGATTTTCAGGACATCATTTATACAAATTTTTGTGAACAAGGTTTTCTCAGCTTTTCAGATTCACTGAATAAGGGTTCTCTATACAGTTAGAGGCACATAATCATCTGATAATTTGATAACATTTCAGCAATTTTGTTATCAACACGAGCTTCCTGAAATAGATGAATATATACTTTGTTTCTGTTCTGATAAAGACGCATCTTGTTGGCAGGCAGGATATGTTGGGGAAGATGTGGAGTCCATTTTATATAAGCTACTTACGGTAAGCTCTAGTTTACTCGGTGAAACTGGATTAGTTTTTATTGAGGTGAACTTACCCCGTTAAGATCCTGTCAACTGTGTTTTTATTCCCCACAATTCTCTCTGCTGTTTTATCATTTCGTTATTTTTCTGGGTCGGGGGAGGTCTTTGATATCTTTTTATCCTTTCTGCTTGCTTATTATATGTCTCCTGCTTCTTGATTTTCTCATTGGTTATTGGCTTTTTTAAACAACTTTATACCCCTGTTCCATATTTTGATTTTGCTTTCTTATTATCGTACAGATTAAAGGACAAGTTAGGTTCTAAAATTTGCAGGGATCATATTTTCTGGTCTGAATTTTGTCTTTTACTGATTACATGAGAAATCTGTATTCGACTTTTTCACATTTTTGCTAAAATTGCCTGGTGCATGACAGCCAGGTAAATGTCTGACTCCTCTAAAAAAAAATTTGAAAAGTTGATATATTCTCTATCTGCGAGATTATTTTGTTTCCAAATCTTTTCATTGGCGAAAAATTGTGACATTTTTTCATGATGATTTCCAGTTTCATAATAGGCTATGTAGGCGAAATATGTTTTACATATATATTCCAGTTAGTGATTCTGGCCTTATTTTATTCCAGGTTGCTGACTATAATGTTGCAGCTGCACAGCAAGGCATAGTCTATATTGATGAAGTTGACAAGATCACAAAAAAGGTATTCTCAAGCATACTTCCGTAAATCATTCATGTTAATGATCCAATTCATTCCATATTATATCTGCAGTCTGAGAGCCTCAACATAAGTAGAGATGTGTCGGGAGAAGGTGTCCAACAAGCGTTGTTGAAAATGCTCGAGGGCACTGTAAGTACTTTGGTTTACTTTTACCTTCTTGAAAACTGCAACTTTGCATTTTAATATATTTCAATATTCCGAGGCAATTAAGAATTATTGGTCTCCACATTGTGCCCTTACATCTATTCAAGTTTTGCTGTTCTTCCCATGAGATAAGTAGAGTTGTATGAAAACTCTGCGATGGATGCTATGATTTACCAAAATAAAACCGTTTAGTGGGGCTACTTGTCCTCATCAACAATTTTTAGGATTTTTTTTTTCATTATATATTGATCTGAAAGTAAGAGAAATTAATAAAGTTGAAACAGACGAATAAATTTTTATTTTCCATATTTTAAATAGGGTTCATTTTTTCTGACCAGTACACTGTTCTTTTCCAGGTGGTCAATGTCCCAGAGAAAGGAGCTAGGAAGCATCCTAGGGGTGACAATATTCAGGTATTGGACGATTCAATCTTGTGTTAGCGACTGTGATTAGTCACATAAGACTAAATGCAGAGAGCATTACATCCCCTTTTCTGTTGACTCTGAACTTGGGAATTCAGCATCATTTTGTGATTCTTTGATCATTTTTATTTAGTTATTTTTTTAATCTACTTATCGTTATTGTTGTTATTTTCTGTCGCATGTATTGGTCTATGTATGTCTGCATATCCATTCTGCTGTTTCAAGATTAATCCAGATGATGTCTTCAAATTGACTCCTCATACTTTGTACCAAGCCATACATGGTCTATGCGTCCTAATGTTTCATTACTTGTTGATTTTATGTTTTCGCAGATTGATACGAAAGACATTCTCTTTATATGCGGTGGTGCCTTTATTGATTTGGAAAAAACGATCTCAGAAAGGTCCATATAACTCTAATATTCGAAACTATCTTTTGGCGGTGTTAACCTTTTAATTGTTAATCTATACTCTTTTCAGGCGTCATGATTCTTCCATTGGTTTTGGCGCACCTGTACGGGCAAACATAAGGACAGGCCATGTTACAAGTGCTGCTGTGGCATCATCTTTACTAGAAACTGTGAGCCTAATAACGGCTTAACATCCTTTCTTGCTTGTGTGTGTACAGAGCAGCCCTTTTATGTACACCATATATGCTGGAGACTAACTGCGTGATATAATAACCTTGGTGTATGGCTGCATCAGAGCCTGACAGGCAGAAATTACTATTTGTTATATGATGATTACCCCCATGAAAGCATAGTTGTCACTCTCTTTGAATTATCATGTTTTGCAGGTTGAAAGTAGCGATCTAATTGCGTATGGGTTAATACCTGAGTTTGTTGGACGATTTCCCATCCTTGTTAATTTGGCAGCACTTACTGAAGATCAACTTGTTCAGGTATCAATTTTATTTGCAAAATCATTGTGTTTTTATTTGTTGTATTCGAGAATCAAGTTTTCCTGTAATGCTATTTCCTTCTCGACTTGAAGGTTATGGTGATTACAATGTTACTTTCATTAGCCATTGAGAGATGATAACAAGAACAGATAGATTTATTTGCTGACTGCTGTCAGAATCGTTCTGAACAGGATTTTCTGTTGATTGCTCTTTGATTATTCTGTTAAGTTTTTGAATCTTATTTCTTTTTGTTTAATCATTAATTTTTTTATATTTATCTTTTTGTCACAAAGATTTGTCAGACAAATCCGAGAATATTATATTATTAAATTTTACGTTTAACTTTCAGTATAATGGCTCTTGCAGCATGAGTTTTTTAATTTTTATTTATGTAGGTTTTAACAGAGCCTAAAAATGCGTTAGGAAAGCAGTATAAGAAGATGTTCCAAATGAATGAAGTAAGTTTTCACATATCTCCATTGCAATCTGGTGAGAAGGAATTAATTTAATGTCTCCCTGTGGGGTGTTCTTATCTTTCCCTTTTTTTCTTTTTCTTTTTTTTTTTGTGGGGGTGGGGGTTGGAGAAGGAAAGGGAGGATTAATGAGCTTCAATA
>CAIGRP010119677.1:0-24948 GCA_903798385.1 Fraxinus cuspidata
GAAAGCCTGGGTCAGATCGAGGCCTATATGGAGGAAAACTGTCTAGTTTCTTGAGTCCTGTCCATGCTAATGATAATGTATATGAGGACAGGTCTGATGTGCTATCACCTTCCTCCCAGAAAGAAATTGGAAGCCCCTTCAATGCAACGTCGAGAGATAGTTCGAGTGAAGTTGTACGGCATCATGTGGTTTCCAACCATGTAGATGCATACACCAAAAGAGATGGAGGAAGAATGTTGCATCCACAGGTCAGGTTTCTCTCATGTTTACGTGCATTCTGGTAAAACAGAGTAGTTAAACAGGGAGTTCCTTGGACCTTTTCTACCAGTATTGGTTTCTGGTACTTGTCTTTATTAAAATCAAGGATCAAATTGAGGGCATAACCTTGATTATGGAGTTCTTTGCTCTCTTATTACTGTGTGCTTCAAAATTTGAAGAATTTGTGTTTTTCTTTCTGACTATTGGATGCACTAGGAATGCAATGCCAATTGTGGAATAAATAGCATGCCAACATTTCCCCTCCCTTGAAAATTAAAAAAGGACAAAAAAAAAAAAAAAAAAGAGGAGCAGAGAAACAATGAGAAGGAAAAGGAAAAAAGTGGAAATGAAAACTTTCAAATCTTATCACCATAAAATTTAAATTTTCCTCTGTACAAGTATTGTTACCATCTTCTTAAAATTGCCTGATTCAATCTTCCAAGCGATGTTTAACTGTTTTTTAATTAAATTCCTGCACGTAAGTTGTGGTCCAATTCAGAAGACAATTTTGAAGTTTAAAATGATCTAAATTTTGTATTTTCTTTGTTTACCCTCACTTAGTTTGTGAATGTACATTATTAAAACTCTCATTTAGAATTTCTGGTTGGCATACACCATTACTAGTGATATGAAAACGGTTTTTTGATTTTATCTTTTTTTTACATGAATTTCCCCTTCCTTGGTGCCTTATTAATATATTTTGTACTTTTGATTTTGTGGAAAAATAAGAAGATGGTTTCTAATTATGATGGTTACGAATTTAAAACTTTCTATCGTTAATAATTGAGAAATTGTGAGGTACATGATAATATTTTGCTTAATGATGATACAACAGCAAAACATTGTCATTTCATTATTCCAGTAACATAGATATGGTTTTCTTTAGCTGAGTCCTTGTCTCTAGTTCCTATGTTGACTGTGTCTTACTTGCTGGCCATTAATTTATCATGAAATTTTTGGATAGTTACTTCTACCTGTCATTGACTGTTTTACCTAATTTGCTGACTCTACAATAATTTTTAATCCAGAGAAATGCATCTTCAGGAAGCTTTGGGTCATTTGATAGCAATTCCACGTCTTTCACATCAGTAAATTCTTTTAACTTGCTGGAAAATCAACCACAGCGTTCAGTATCTGGGAACTTTGATAGCTTGGATCTTTTCAGTGCACCCTTTGCACCACAAAATGTTACCTCAGCATCTCCAGCAGCTGGTATGACTCAATTTCCAGAGTCATCTCCAGCTCAATCCGTTGATTTATTCCAGCAATCTTCTAATCCTTCAGTTCCAACTTTCAACTCACATCAATCATCCAAAACCCTTCCTTCTTCATCTTTAGACTTATTTGCTGAGATGCCTCAGCAGCAATCCTCTACAGGTTCCAATGGAAAAATCTCTGAGGGAATGCCAAGAAATGAAGGATGGGCCACATTTGACATGCCTTGGAACGCATCATCTATGGGAATTGAAAATTCGACCCCTGCCATAGTACCATCTTCTGACATGAGTTTTCTAGGGAACATAGATTTGGGATCGCTTGAGCATAATCCATCCTCTCAGGATTCTTCTAACCATCGGCCTTCTGCAGATATTTCTAATTTATGGCATGAAGGTGCACAAAATTTTGAGGCAACCACAAAAGCAACGAGCATTCAAGTAAACACTATTCTGTCGGCTTGTGTGTACAAGAAGATAAATAAGTTTGGCCTTGGCCAGACAATTTGGTTGTAGCATATATGACCAGGGGAACATGAACTTGATTCTGTTTATATTAAATGATCTTACATGTATATGGAAGTTATATGCTTTTAATGTTGTGCAGTCATGGAATGCGTTCGAAGATTCCAAAGGAGAACAGTCAATTGAGAACACCGTCAAAAGTAGCGAACCAGTCACCAGCCCATATACTTCAGATGCTTATCAGTGTCTTGGATTTAGCATATATGAGGTTGCAATATCTCCTGTTAATGCTGATGAATATGTTGCTCTTCTTGCACTTAGTTGCATGCTTTTTTTGTTTGCAGGACTTGGGTAATGATATATTTCAAAGAGCTGCAGACAATACTGGACGCCCTTTAACTAGTATATCATCTCATGCCAGTGTATTGTCGCATGATTGCCATTCGCTTCCTGCAGTGGTTTGTTCTATTACTTTGGTTGAGCCTTCTTGCACTAATGACTAATTTTTTTCATTTAAATTAGTGTTCACTTCTTTCATTGATGATATGTTTCCACTCTGTTTATAGGATGTAGTACATTCAAACGTGACAAATCACAGGTCTTCCAATCCATTTGATCTTCCCGATGATTCTGACATGGAATCTAGCAATATGGTATGTCTTATTTACTTCTTTATTCTTTGGACCTGCGTTAAATGACTTGCCGTCTAGATCTAGGGATAAGTGGACTGGAGGCCTTTTTTTTTAAGTAAAGAAAAGGAGTGGGGTTTTGATTTATGTTTCTCACTTGGCTCACAAAATGACTAAACACTGACTTTTGCTGCGTTGTGGATGTTTTACTTTGTTTATTCTTGATTGATACATGACAAACTGTGATTTAGATTAGTTGTTAAATTTTCAATTCAGAGCTGCTAACTAGATCATATTGTAAATGCTTTTGGAGTGCATATACCTTTGTTAGACGGATAAATCCTATGATCTTTGTATGTGTGGTGCACTACTAGGGTCACAATTAATAGAAAGTTCATTTACAAACAAATTAGTAGAGTACTTGTTGATTGCCTTTAGCTTGTGGGCATGTCTGTGTCCCAGACATATCCAGGGCATGGACTTGTGACCCTAAGAGGTGTTTCCATGCTTCTTTGATTTTGTTATGAACTCAATAATAGGATGTACCATGTGCTTAGTTGAAAAGAAGTTGGATATAGGTGCTTTATCCTGTTGTTACGTTGGATATATGTACCTTAATATTTTCAAGAGTGAGGGGTGTGGTGGTGTAGGAAGGAAGGAAGGAAGAGGCACTCTTGTCATCATTTATTAAGTTGCATTTAACTGGAACTTGCTTATCATGATAGTAACAATATTTTTCAAGATAGATTGGTTTAAAATTTGGAAATGTTAAGTTGTTTCTCACTTCTGAGTGTGACGCTGATTTGTTTCTTTTTCTTTTTCTGTACAATCGGCTTGTATTAATCAAGATCATAATATGTGGATATTTTGTTGTAGTTAAAAGAGAATTATTGATATTCAGTGAATTATTTCTAATTTTGATGATTCACGTTTAGTCTCAGTTCTGGGACATGAACTCTTTGCAATCGGCACTTCCAAATAGCAGTTTACCAACTTCCTTTGTTGGTGACGTAACTCAGTCTTGGTTTCCCCAAAATCCACTTACATGCTATGTTCCTGGTGGAGTGACATTTGATCCTCCCATTGGTACTTCATTTTCATTTGACTATCTTCTTCCAGGAAAAAATCTTTATTTTATCATTGTGTGTCCTTTCTGATGATGGTTTACCCTGCAGGCTCATTGGGATTTATTGCAGGACAAGCACCGAGCAGCCAGATACCGTATGTTCTCTTTCTGTTTTTTTCCCTATTGACTGGTTTTATTTTGTTGATTATATCTATGTTATAATCTGTTTGTGGCTCGTTTCTTTTGTGGTTGGCCTTAGAGTTGAAGCTATATAAAGCTTTCTAAAATATGTCAAATGTTTGACTTACAAGGTTACATGAAATTGATTGATTATGGTGTTATGGTCTGATGCCTTTGATTCACAATGGGCTAATGAGTGATGAATATTACACCAAAAAGGTCTCGATTTCTGATTGCGATGAACAATATTTAATTATTTATTTACTCTTGTATCAATTCTGTCATTAATTTCAAACAAACTACCGCATTTTTTCCTTGTCCCGGCGAAGTTTGGAAATTTGGATAGTTCCTGCATACTATTAGTTTGTGAATTCTTTTAATACTCCTCGACTTTGGTTACAGGAATGGAATATAATATAGATAAAGAGAGAGAATCAGATCTTGAAAACTCAAACTAAGAGAAAAGATCAGGAAAGAAAATTAGATTGGAAGAGGGAATTAAAATTAACCTGCAAGTTGTTCAGCGATAAGGTGGGAAAAAAAATTGTAATTTGGGTGATGTTATATGTCATTCAAATGCTTAAATTGGGAATTTCTTATGTAAAATACCTTGACGAACAGGATTCTGGATTCAAGTAATTGCCTTTTTATACTTCTTGATGATAAATCATAATCATCCACATTCACTTGTTTGGTATTCTTGCAGGAATGTCCCGGCACAAGGCCATGTTGCATCTATTGGAGGAAATCCTTTTGCATAAGATTCAAACGTGTTTATTGAACTTTTCTAGCCTATCTTTGCATTTCTCTTCGTGGACTCCAAACTGACAGAGCTCTTCATCTAATGGCTTTCACATTCTTTGCAAAATGAGTCCTGGCTTTGAAAATCCTGTGTAGTTCGTGATTTCCAGTCGAACTCCTGGGATATGTATTATTACCATTAACTTACAATTCCAACTGAGAGTGTAATTATAGGAGCTTGAATTGGATTGTATAATTATAATAGTAGGGATTTCTTCAACATTCTCTATAGCGCGCCCATCGCTTAGTTATGTAATAGTTATTGTTTTGGGAGCCTCTGGTTTGTGTATCGATACTTTTGTGAGCTTATCTTTGTTTTCGAGAGAGATTTTCACTTCTCTTGTTATTTATTGTAGTAGTTGATTGATCCAGAGTTCGTCACATTGTTGAATTACATAAATCTTGTTTTCTCTCTTTTCTTGTTTGTCTTTATTTACACGAAAGTGAGAGTTCATCAATTTTTGTCAATTTGACAAATTTGTCGTGTGTATAGGTCTTTTGCTACCACTTTGATTATGTCCTAGGTACAACTGATTCACCCCGATCGGAGCAAACGGAGTGGTGAATTGAATTGGACTGGTCGATCGATATTGTAGCCATAATGGTCAAAAGAACTCTAATGTATATGTGCATCAACGAACGTAATAAATAAATTGAGTAGATTACTGGATTAACTCAATAATAGCCTGTTTGGTGCACATTAAAATTCTTATTCTCATTCTTTTACTTATTTTTAATCACATATTTTTCAATAAAATAATATTTTCATCACATCAATAATTTTTTCTTATTTTTCAACCACACATTCTCCATTAATTTACTATTTTAGAATACATTCTTCCAAAATAATGTGGCTCAAACACAGTCTAGGTATAATTAATTCCACACAATCAGAGTAAACAAAGTGGTGAATTGAATTGGACCGATCGATATTGTAGCCCTAATGGTCAAAAGAACTCTAATGTATATGTGCATTAACGAACGTAATAAATAAATTGAGTAGATTACTGGATTAACTCATCGCAATAGTCACTTTCATTCCACCTCAGCTACAAGGTTCTATTTGACGGAGTGTATATATTCATAAAATTATAGGCTAGTTACTTGCTATACAAGAAAGTTTGCAGCCATTAGAGATTGCAAGAATCCACTTCTACTATTTGAAATAATCCTCCTAACCAGCCCCCAGGGCAAATCTCCCAGTGGCAAAGGGGAGGGCGGTTAGGGCTCAGCGCGGTAGTGTGCAGAGTTCGATTCCCCGCAAGGTGGAATTGGCTTTGTTGCAAGCGGGAGTTACCATAGGGTTAATAGCCCTGGCCTATCCATAAGCTCTCCACCCTGACTCCTGGGAGGCACATCCTGCGATTTACCTCCTCCACAATGGCCCAGGGCAGGGTCGGTGAAGACCCTCAAGGTTGGGGTTCAACCTTTTTAATAATCCTCCTAACCAAAAAACTCCCGAATCGGTCCTCTCTCCTTCATTTTCTTTCCTCTTTAAATTTCCCTTGCTTCCCCCCTACTCCATCACCCCAATCGCAAATTTTTTACAAAAATGGAGCCCGGCGGCAGCATCCTAGTTTCGATCTGCCAAGAAATCATAGGCGTAATGTCCCCAGTTTCCATCTGCATGTTCATTGTAGTCCTGCTTGTCTACTCCCTCTACAATCCCGCCACCGCCACCACCATCAGGACCGCCGCCAATTTGGTCTACATGGAGTCCCCCACCGATTCTACCGCACAAAAACTTGAGGGTTCTCTTTTAAACTCCGCCGTTTTCATTATCCTAATAGCTCTTGTGACATTCCTTCTTGTTCTCCTTTACTACTATAACTTTACTAGATTTCTCGTGCATTACACGCGCTTTTCTGCCTTTGCTGTGTTTTCGTCTATGGGAGGACGGAGGTTCTGTTCTGCTTTCACTGATTCAACATTTTAGTTTTCCCGTTGATGTTGTTACGTTCTGTGTTTTGCATTTTAATTTTACGATTGTGGGTACTCTTTGTGTTCTGTCGAGTGGTGGACCGATTGTGTTGAAGCAGAGTTATATGGTGGCTTTGGGGATTATCATGGCGGCGCGGTTTACCAAGTTGCCTGAATGGACTACTTGGGTTTTATTGATGGCGCTGGCTGTTTATGATTTGGTGGCGGTTTTGGCGCCTGGTGGGCCATTAAAATTGTTGGTGGAGTTGGCAGAAAGTCGGGATGAAGAGTTGCCAGCTTTGATATACGAGGCGAGACCTACTGTGGATATGGGTAGGTAAGGCATTAGGGGCTCGAGTTTGGGACTTTTGGTTGGTGGGGTTACGGGAGATAATAGTGGAAGTAATGGTGGTGCAGTTGATTTGCAAGTGGTGTTGAGGAATGATAATGATAATAATGAAAACTATAATTGGGATGGGGAGTCCATAATCAATTTGCTGGAAAATGAAAGTAATGAGATTGAAGTGGTAAGCGAGGATGTAGGAGAGAGCTCTCCTTTGATTGGTGGTAGTAGTTTAATTGAAAGACTATCGACCCCAAGTGAGAGGACAAACAAGGATAATGTTGGCTTGTTCGAGTTTAATAGAAGTAATAGCGGATCCAGAGAGAATGAGTGTAAGGGGGAGGATATGGGTAGAACAGGATTAAGGGGGTTGAAGCTTGGCCTTGGGGATTTTGTTTTCTATAGTGTGTTGGTGGGTAGGGCGGCGATGTATGATTTGATGACTTTTTATGCTTGTTATCTCACGATTATATCAGGACTTGGATGTACTCTCATATTGTTGGCAGTCTGTCATCATGCATTGCCAGCGCTTCCCATATCGATTACTTTGGGAATCATGTTTTACTTTTTGACGAGACTACTAATGGAACCATTTGTTGTTGGGACTTCTACTAGCTTGGTGATGTTCTATTCCTTGCTACTTAATTCTGTGGAACAAATGGATTTTGCTGATTGCAACATTGCTCACAACCTTAAAGATAAGGATTATCGTTTTTTGGTAAGATAGTAATTTCCCCAGGACAACTTCAGCAGATTTTTGTATGCGAACAACTAGTGAATAATTGTGTATTTTCAGGATTTGTTCATTGTTGATTGAAACTAATTGTTGTTGATGGCTTTGATCCTGAAGAGATATGTTAAAAACATTAACTCAATAATATAAAGTGTAAATAAAATAGAACTCTGTTTCTCCTACTCGATTATTAGATTTGACTACTGTTGCATTTTCTTTCTGATTATGCTGTTAAAGATAACTTATGTATTAGAATTTAGAAAGAGATGACTTGAGGAGATATCTCTCCTTGGGTGGTGACGCTGGGGTTTATGCCGAGAAAACTAACTCTTCCATATGAAGGAAGCTTTTCTATGTCTCACACGGATATAAGTTCAGAAATTAGCATTTATTTATAGAAAGCAAAATCTCATTAAGCTAGTAATTTCGGCTTGAAGAACTGAGATTGTGAGGCCTTAAATAGAGAAAAATTCTTTATAACTACTGTTCTCCTTTTGACCCCATAGAGAACTTCGGATGTAAGCTATGCATGACTGAATCTGACTCATGATATTGTATAGTTTGATATGACTATTCCTTTCTTCTTCCTTGCCACAATTTTCGTGTTCCAACATTTTCTGTTTAATTTTATGGTAACTCAAATTTCTTGTTTCTGTACAAACCAAACTAATATATGTAAATGTAGTAAGAGTTATTGAAAACTAGCTATATTTTTGCAATCTAATTACTTTTCATATCAACAGAATCTGACACATATATGTATCTTCTTTATAATTGTTTTTCATGCATGTCTAAGAGGTTTGAAATCACAGTGGAAGCACAACAGTGGTGAAATATTTACAGCACTCACCTAAGTCAAGTGTTTGAAAATGTTGCATTAACTCTGAACCCAAGGTTTATGATCATGTTGCAGAGAAGACTCTACAATGATTTCCAGTAGGCACTGAGTTATAAAATTTATGATCATGTTGTTTGGGAATCACTGTAACCGTTAATGTGTTTTCATTCACTTTTTGGTCAAATGTTGCTAGGTTTATTTGAGTGTATGCTGAGCTTTCAGAGATTAGGAAATGCACTTAGAGCATGTTTAGCTAAGCTTCAAAATTTAAAGGTAGAAATTACCTTTTAACTTCAAAGCTACTTTTTTTCTGGTTATTTTACTTTTTTTTCTTACTTCTAACTGCTTGCTTAGTACTTGTAAGAACTTTTTAATCTTAGCCAAACATGCTCTTAGTGATACAGGATTTATGTGCTCAGTTTCGAGCTTTAGATGCATACTGTTAAAATGATATCAATGATGATCCTGGTTGATGTGTTGGGACTCGGAAGTGCTACCGTTGTTAGTATCTGAATATAGTTACTTTCGTAATGTTAGTATCTGATTGATGTTAGAAAATCACCCCTTTGGATTAATGTTCGTGCCTTTGTGGAAATGGAAGATACCATCCAGTATAATGATGGATGAAACCAGTTAATTGCGCAGGTGTGTGAATATACCCTTCTGCATTATTTGGTGCACAAACTTTTGACAAGTTTTTATGCAGTGCTGTTCGTGTTGTTGGAGCCAGGCTGTTTGGACAGCAACAAGATTTGCCGAGAGTGAAAATTGTAGGTATGTTACACCCCGTGCTCTTGTACTGCCTGAACAATTCTATTAACTAGAAATTAATGTTGGTGAAGTTTGTTCTTCTTTAGTAACTATTCTTCTTCATTCTCCATTCCTTGTGGCATTCTGCTGCTGCATTTGGATTTCGTGCCAAACATACTTCGAATATATATATTTGTTTTCATGCAAATCTCCCCTGGCCATGAAAAATTTCATTCGTATTTTTTTCATGTCCTTGCACAAAATGAAAATCAGAAGTGAGTTTCTTTTTCTCTTCTGATTCCCTCGTCTCTCCGTTCTCAACAAGCTTTTTAATATTATTATACTAACAGTGATACATATGTTTGTGTGTGAGATTAATTGATCATAGGTTTACTAATGTTTCATTACTATCCTGGAGATCGAAATTGAGATCGTTGAGGCGTGTCGGTAGGGCCCACCTTCGTTGCATGGTGGAATGCGCATGCTTGTCCTGGTGGAGGATTTCTTCAAAAAAATCACTTCTCGACAAACACTATGTCGTGGGGGAAATTAATCGACGTGACTAGTGTATCATGAAGATACTAAGGGGTGCGGTGAAATTTGCACAAGAAATGAAATCGATACCACTTGAAATGGATCGTCGCATGGCTTGCAGGGGCCTGGAGGCCTACTATACGTATGCTGCGTAATTTCTTAGTCCGATCTTAAATTCGACCATAAATGATTTGTATACATAGAAATTAGTTTTTTGCTCTATAAACAAGAATACTCTCAGGCGCTCAGCCTTAGAAATCATGGGGTTATGATCTTAAATCTCAGCCGTCTGATTTTTTATTTTAATATTTTTTCAATCAACATATTAAAGATGTCATCCCTCTAATACAATCATAATGATCAATCTGACGGATCAGATTCATCATTAGCATGCAGGTTACCATAAATTATCTATCATTAAGTGAAATAAATTAACGTTTTTATTTCATATTGGTCACTCAACTAAATTTATTTAAATTTCATCACCAAACTTAATATTTTTAATTTTGATGTGACTATTTTTGCAGTGAACCGTATCAAAATTGAAGATTTGCGACAAAATTGTGATCTAACAAGTAAAATTTTTGACATGACTAGTCGAGTTATTTTTTTTTTTTTTAACTTTTTTACATTTAGTTTTCTACAATGAAATCGAAAGGCCAATCCTTTTTAAAATGCAGAATTTGTACTTTTTAGAACATAAATTGTGTTGTCAAAAGTATAAGCTAAAATACGAATTTTGTTGTCATCAATTCCATTACTTTCAATATAGACGTATCATTAAATTGAAATAAAAAAATGTAACTAAGATCATCAAATTGAATTATATTAAAGTTAAATGACTAGTGTGAAACAAACATGTACATTAGATGACCTCGAATGAAATTTTCTCGTTAAACACAATTATTATAATATTATCACCTTTGAATTAAAGAACACGAAAAAGAAAGATCCCAACTTTTCTTTTTCCTTTTTAATTTTCACATTCTTTTTCTCTTCATTTGGGTAACCCATTTCGCTTTATGCAATTCAATATTCAATATTAAAAACTCGTACAGAACACTGGATTTATAGCTCTAGTTGAGGTGAAAAAGGAAAGAAAAAATTGGAAAGCAGAGAATTGTATTTACGTGAAGTAAAGTATTATTTGATTTTATACTTCAATTTTAGGATATTGATTTTTTTTTTAAGTCGATAAAGTTGAATTCTTTCCAATTATTATAAAATTCTTACTCTTTTCTACGATGATTTTTATATCTTCTGGGAAGTCTTATCTTCCTCTGTTTTTGGCTTTTCAGGTACTGATTGAATCATAATCTGATATTTAATTTCTCGATTGCTTTATATAAGGTAAATTCTTGATTAGTGTGACTTTTTAATTGTTTATTGTTTTTGGGAATTGGTATGACTGATCTGGTGGAAAATTTTATTATGTGGCAGGTTTGAAGCTGAGGTTTACTTATTGAGAGTAGAATTGGGGGAAAAATGGGTGTTGGATTGTTTGAAATTGGAGTTAAAATGAGAAAATTTGTGATCTGTACAATCAGAGGATGTTTTAGATTAGTTCGCAGTCATCCTCTCCTTGTAGGTCTTTTGTGTTTCTTGATATTTCTGCACAGATCATTTCCTTTTGTGTTTTCGTTGTTAGTGTCTGCGTCTCCAATTCTTATTTGTACTGCTGTTTTACTTGGAACCCTTTTATGTTTTGGACAACCGAACCTACCCGAGATTGAAAAAGAAGAGAAAACAACCTATGGGATCGTATCTTTGAAAACTGGGTTGTCCGGGGATTCTACTGTAGTTGAGAGAAGTGAGAGCTACTCAGTTGAGAGATATGATGAGAAAAGAAGCGATTCAGCAGGGAAGTTGACAGCAGAATTGAGTTCAGAAGCTGGTGAAACTAATGAGGTTGATGGACGTGACAGTTTTGATGATACTATGCCATTGATTGAGGAAAGATCCTGGGAAATTAAATGGGAGAATAAGATAACTGAGGAAGCACAAAGAGAGTCGGGTGATTCGAGACATGAGCAGGAGAGAGAATTGAAAGAAGAGCAACTTGATAATGAGATACTTTCGGGGAATCAGTGTTCTCCTATTCCTAATGATGAACATCTTGAGTCAGAAGACAATAAATCACAAGCGGATTCTTTTGATTCTGAGAGGGTAAATGTAGATTCTCTGGATTCTCCTCCTCGGTCACCATGGAAACGGATAGAAGAAGTGGAGGAGGAAGAGAAAGCAGAGTGTGGAATTTTAGATTCTGAGTCTGATATGGCTGAAAGTTCCTCTCCAGATGCTTCAATGACTGACATAATTCCTATGCTTGATGAACTTCACCCACTTTTGGACGAAGATGTTCCTCAACCTGTTCATTTGTCCCATGATGGATCTGATGCGGCATCAGAACGTTTTCCAAAAGCCAGTACTGGCAGTCATGAGTCGGCTGATGAGACCAAAAATCACGCGGACCTAGAAGTTGCGGATGATGATAATGAAGATGCTGAATATGAAGAAGATACACTGGGAGACAAAGAGGAGCAGAAGAAACCTGCTATTATGTGGACGGAAGAGGACCAAAAGAATCTGATGGATCTGGGAAGTTCTGAGCTCGAAAGGAATCAGCGGTTAGAAAATTTAATTGCAAGGAGGAGAGAAAGGAAAAATATAAGCATGTTGCCGGAAAGGAACTTGATAGACTTAGAAAGTGTTGATCTTCCATTCAACATTGCACCAATTTCAACAAGAAGGCATAATCCATTTGACCTTCCTAATGATAATTCTGGGCTACCTCCGATTCCTGGTTCTGCTCCATCTATTTTATTACCAAGGCGAAATCCTTTTGATATTCCTTATGACTCAAGTGAAGAGAAGCCAGATCTTATAGGCGATGATTTTAGAGAGGAGTTTATGACATTTCAACCAAAGGAACCGATTTTCCGTAGACATGAGAGTTTTAATGTGGGACCCTCAATTTTTGCTCCAAATAGGCAAGAGAAGAGGGATATCAAATTAAGGCCATATTTTGTGCCGGAAGGGATGATTTCAGAAGAAACCAGCTTTTCACAATTTCAGCGACAATTAAGTGAACTTAGTGACTCTAAGGTGAGTTCTGTTCCCGAAACAGAATCTATTGGTTCGGTCGGGGATCTGGAAAATAGAAAGCTGGCAGAAGAAGATATTTCTGAGGAACCAGAGGTGATTTCCAAGACACAAGTCATTGAAGAGGTCTTATATCGGGAGACTGAGCTGATTTCTGAGATGGAAGACAATGTTGAAGAAGATATATCTCGGGAACCAGAGCCGATCTCCAAGATTGAGGATGTTGGACATGGAAGCCAATCTTCTGAAGACGTAGAATCCTTGGAGTTAGGCCAAGTTGAGAAGAGAGATGCTGATGTTGATGAGTTTGATATTCAATTAGGAGACATGGAAAATCCTTATGAAGAAGGAAATGTAGCCAAATCAGAGGAAGTCCTAGCAACTGAATTTCATTCATCTGTAGAAGCTGGTGAACAGAGATACAATAGTAGTTCAAGCTCTTCATCATCATCGGAAGTGAGTGAAAGGATCTTCATTGGGAAAGAAGGTGACGGTTTGTCAACATTGGAGGAAAGGAGAGATGCTTTTCCTGAAGGGCGAGACATTTCAACTCACCCTTCACTAGAAAGTGCTAATCTTAATATCACTAGTGCATCGGTTGATGATAATCCATTCAAGGCTCCTGTTTATGATTCAAGCCCCCAAGCATTTAGGAAGAACCTTACTTTGTACTCTACGTCATCTGATGTGCATGAAGAGTCTGAACTTGGTTTGCTGCCTGAGTTGGTTAAGCAGACTGTTTCTGTTATTGAGAGAGAATCTGAAGGGAGTAGTCGGGAAATGGAGGACAGTTCTAATACCATCGAGATGTTGACTGAATTCTCAAAGCCGCATCCAGTAGATAAAAATGAATCAATGACAAAGAATCTTGTGGATATGAGAGAGAATGATATTATGGACTCTGAAATCTCAGGATTTGACCAAATTCACGTGGAATCGCCTGCTGAAGCTTCAACTGAAGAAACTATTTCGTATCAACATAGCAGTTATCAGCATGCAAAAGGTGAAGTTTCAAGTTCAAGTTTCAATGAAGATATTCATGTCATGGTTGAACCTGTCTCAGAGCAGACTTTCAAGTCATCTGCAGAAAAAAACTTGGTTCAATCAGAGGAGGAAAAGCATTCTTTGATTTCTGAGGAAGCTCCAGTTATTCAACTCAATACACCTCCTTTCACGATTCAATTGCCTGACGAAAATTCAATTGACGAGGAAGAAGCTGTTCGGTTTGTTCAGGACCAGGTTCGATTGTCTGATTCTGATGTGAACTTTGATGTGGGTTTTCACCATGAAGCAGAAGAGAGGCTGATTTCTTTTCACCATGAAGCAGAAGAGAGGCTGATTTCTTCACATTATACTGACGAAAAATCAATTTCTCGCTCTGATGACAAACTGGCTTTCACGGATAAACCAATGAATGAACCATCTTTCGACCATTGTAATAAAGTGCAGGTAAGTCAAGCTCTACGGATTCTACTGGCTCTCACTTGCATTTTTAATTAGACAATTATTTAACAGTGCAGTCAACCACTACATAAATAGATTGTGAAATATAAAAAAGTGATACCGTAATTTATAAAGATAAACATGATATAGTCGTGTTGTGCAAATATGTCTTTGACAGTTCGTCATCCAAGGATTGGGATCAAGTATTCATATACTGTACATATTCTGCATCCCTGAGTGCACAAATGTTAGCATGTCAGCCTTTTCCCTAGACTTTTTATCCAACTATCTTTTCTTATGTTCATGATTTTCCCAAGACTAGTTTCATATAATGAATAGGGTCTCTGCAATCTGCATGTTAGGACACACCTACCTACATTAGTTGAATGTATTCAATTGCATTTCAGCACATGTTGACATTGAGTTCTGAGAAACAGGACGTGCAAATCATACAAACACTGTGGCATGCAGTGGAAAGTCCACCCTCAAACTTCAAGCGACAATCATCTTGGGGGATGCTTAATAGACTTAGGAAAATGGAACAAAGCTCCCACCCTACCTCCATAAACCAACCCAACCCAGAAAAGGGGGAAAATAAATTGACAGTTGACTCTTTGATTTTGAAGATGCCTTGTATAAAGGTACTGATGCTGGAAAATATCATTGATTGGATTTAGTGGTCAAGAGAATTAAAATTGTCCAGACTCTAGTACTAACTACTAACTAGTCTTGCCAATTGGCTTTCGGTTGCAGAAACACAGGTTTAAAGGGCGTGTACTATAACCATCTGCAATGACTTCATTTCTTTAAGGTGGTTTTTATTGTAAATTTGGGTTTCTTGAACTAAGCTTGAGCTATATACAGGAGTAGTTTTTGGGTCTTCATTCTGGAATGGCATTGGGATCCTTAATGACTAGAGCATCAACAATTCTGACCTCCTTTACTTTAGCTTCCTCGAGTTTAGGGCCACATTATCATATTCCTGTAATCTGTGTGGGTACATAATTTTTCATGGCAATGCTTAAAATTTGTTCTTTAGATCCCATGTTCTTCTGGAGAAACGTGTAGGTGGATGCATTCACAGAATGGATTGTGATGGAGCATTGATGAAGTCAGAAGAATATATAGATTGGTGGGAGAGAATATATGGTATTGGCCATGTATTGTGATTTAGGTAGTTTGGTGCTCCAAAATTCTTGACAGAAGCCTAATTGGGTATCTTTTTCAATCTTCATGTTGGGCTATGCCTTGGGATATATGTAGTCCACTGGTAGTTGAAAAGCAAAAAAATTATTTAACTTCAGTTGTAGCTCATTCTGCTTCAGTTTTGCTAATAGAAGAAAAATAAAAATGTGCGGGGCTCTATTAGAGCTTAGTTACCTCTCTTTATGGCAACCATTTAATAGCAGTTCCAATTCCTTTTTATATAAAGTGAACGAGAAGATGCCCAGACCTAGCATGCAGAGGGGTTTGGAATATTTGATGTTCTGTCACAGGGACGAAGCGAGGAATGAGGAAAAGAGGCATTGTCATTGCCGCTAGGGTGATGTGATAAGCCACATAATAAAATTTAGGATTTAGTAATGCAACAAGCTCAACAGCATAAATTCACCAATTAGTTGTCCATTTGAGTCTGACTTCAAGATTAATGAACTCTAATCGTTCACTACTAGATTACTGCAGATTACAAGGAAAATAAAAATACCACAGTATGAGAATATAAAGTCCCAGTCCCTTGTAGAATAATTGTTAATAATTTTATAGCATCAATCATAGTAAGTTTCATATGGATAATGTTGTGACATCAATTATCATGATTGAGCTTTGACCTTATAAAGACAACTGTAAGAGCCTGTTATGCACATTTGGATTTGTGCTTTCTAGTTCATATGTTTTATATTCCTTGGACACCGGTACACAGTACTTTTTGTTCAAGCAAATTCTGCTAGCAGGAAACTTCTGAGAATGGATATTCTTTTAAGAATAACAATATTTACTAGATGTAGTAGCAAAATTTTTAATTAATAATTTTTTTTCCACTTTTTATCAGATAATCAGCCCACAGGGTTAACTTAAAAGAATGATATTTTGATTTATCTATGGTAGAGAGAGGGAGACATGAGTAGTTTATTTTCATAATCATACTTCAAGAAATTGATCAGTGTTTCAGTTTCTCTGCTCTATTTATCATGACATTTTTACTGTTTCCAGTACTCTTTATGTATTATGGCTGTACTCTGATGGTGAAGTGTGTGTCTAAATACATATATGTACACACGTGTGCATGACATTTCTTCCGTTTCCAAGTGCCATTTTACTCTATTTACATTTTATTTCTGTATTGTGATGGTACATTGCATGTGTCTATATGCTGACTCGTCCACACATGCATGCATGGACATACTAGGCTGCAGGGAATAACTAATGATCTCGTCTGATATGCTATAGGAAGCACCTAATACCATGTTCGAGTCAATTGAGGAAGCAAGAACTAAAGACAGCTTGCACATCCCAGATGTCAAAAAACTTGATGCTGAAGTCCTGTCAAATGTCAACTCTCCATTGAGTCCAGAATTTATTTCGATTCCATCAGAGGGCTATGAAAATAAAACCCTTGCAAGTTTATTGAATTCGAACACGATCAGCAGGGGTGAAGTTGGAAATGGTGATCCAATTTCAAAATTAGATAATTCCAACTTTCCAGCGGAAGCAATTAGTTCTCATGTTGACGAATATATTATGGTTGAAACTACGGATGAGATCAAGGAAATTGATGGACTATTGTCAGAGTTGGATGCGGTTGGTGATTTTGATGTCAACCAATGTCAATCAAGCCTCAACAAGTTTGAAAAACATGTGGATTCTTCTGAAGAAAGCCTTTCTTCACCACATGAGGCTACCAATGCAATTGAACATGTTGGTTCATCGAATAGAGGATTTGCTGGAAGAGATGCCCAGGACTCTACTGACGAAAAGGAAATCGAGCACAATTTGAATTCTAAAGAAAATAATTCTAGTATGCATATAGTTGAAGCGCGATCCATAGAAGATATTGAATCTATTTTTAAGGAATACAGATTAAAATCCGCAGAATCTGATGTCATGGATGTAGAGCCTGCAATAATGCATCGAGATGATGTAGATGCCGATGCTGTAATGCCGGAACTCGAAACACAAACACTTCAAGATGGTGACTTTGTGTTTAAGAAAATTGGCGAGAGAGAAATTGAGAAGCCTATTGATGTTGAGCCAACCCATGCTGAGCTGGTAGTGGAGAAAACTAAAGGTGGAGCACCAATTCTTGAAGTTCTATCGACTGACATTTTGGTTCCTTCGCAAGCCCATGATAGTATTGTTCAGACACATACCCCGCCTGATTCAGTTGATGATGCTCTACATGCGCTGGAGTCCATAGACATACAAGGACCCCCTTCCGAATTGCATGCTGTGGAACCAATACCTTCTGAAGATATTAAATTGGTCCCAAAGAAAGTCGAAGAAGGTAATCTAGATAAAATTCTGAAGCCAAATTCAGAGGATGGATCGGCTGAAGTCAGGGCGCATGAAGTAAGTTTGTCCAACCAGGATGCGGAATCAAGTATTAAAGAAGATAGTGTAAAAGAAGTAAACACAGTTTCTGCTGAAGAGCCTGACCGTGAAGTTGAAATACCTAAAGACACAAGTTCAACTACATCTTTAAAAAACAAGAAGAAAAATTCCCAAAAGTTGAGCTCGAGTTCAAGCTCGAGTTCCGACTCAAGTTCTAGCGATTCCGAAAGAGAGTAAGAAGGCGAAGAAGATTGGGAAGAAAATGTTCCGTGTCCTCTTTTGTGCTTTCCATTGGGAAAGGGGCATGCAGTCATCTAAGTTTGTTGCTCATTGTGTTTTTCTTTAACGGCGTTGGGTTTTTGTTCATGTTGCTTCAAGTGATTTGCGAGATGGTGACTTCCTTCAAGAATGTGTTTCTATTTATTTCTTGGAGTTCTTCAGCGTGGTGAGATTTTCCTTCTTCGGGTTGTGTTTACTTTTCTTCTGTGGGCAGTTTTGAGGCTTGTTTCGACCTTTCACATTGTTAAATACCGCACTTTGGAACATAAACTTGCGATTCGAGCATGTGTTCTTAAAATATGTGGTTCGTAAATTTCTCCTAATATACTGTATTTATGATGTAAAAGTTACAATTGGAATAAGTTTCTTGTTGATTATGTGCAGATATTACTTCTGTGAATGCCATTCATTTGTAAAAAATTGCACTCTCTTTTTCTTTCTGAGCAAGGAAAATTTACTGGGAATCTCTCTCTTCCCTCATGTAGATGCCTAGATGTTTTGAATGTTAATGAAACACCGTGCACTTCATTTTTATCATCCCAAAGAAATTGTTGCGGATTTCAAGAACGTATCTTTGTGCCTGCTACAAAGGTGGGGAACTCTCCAATTGTGTTTTAGCAAAACGATCCTATATGCATACGTGATAGAGTCTACTCGAAAAACAACACCTCAAACTTCGAACAATTCTAGTCACGATACTTCGAATGCTAAATAGGTTCATTCACCTACTTTGTTTCTCTCCTCCACTCGACGTTTGAAGTGTCATGACTTGAGTGGTTCAATATCTGATTTGAATAGACAATCATAATATATATTCATATAGGATTGTCGCACTAAAGTTTTTGTTTGGTTGATTGTTCAATAAATTGCTAACTAACTCAAGATGTTGTATGAGGGCCTATTTGAATTTGAACCCTTGTTAACAAGTAATATCTTTTAGTCATTTTGTTCATGGAATTTGTCAACGGCAACAGTATCAGTTCCACTTTATGCAAAAAAAAAAAAAATGTGCTTGGAAAAGAAATTGTTGCGGATTTCAAGAATGTATCTATGTGCCTGCTACAAGGGTGGGGAACTCTCCAATTGTACTTTAGCAAAATGATCCTATATGCACACGTGATAAAGTTTACTCGAATCACATCACCTCAAACCTCGAACAATTCTAGTCACGATACCTCGAATGCTAAATAGGTTCATCCACCTACTTTGTCTCTCCTCTCCACTGGGATTTTGAGGTGTCATGACTTGAGTGGTTCAATAAATAATTTGAATAGACAGTCATACTATATTTTCATATAGGATTGTCGTACTAAAGTTTTGTCTAGTTGATTGTTTAGTAAATTGCCAAGTAACTCTAGATTTTGTATGAGAGCCTAGTCTAATTTGAACTGTCGTTAACAAGTAATATCTTTTAATCATTCTGTTCATGGAATTTGTCATCAGCAACAGTATCATTTCCACTTTATGAAAGAGGAAAAAAAAAGGCACTTGGAAAAGAAAATTACAGTATCTGATGGAGGCAGCATGAAAAGGTTTCCATAAATAATCATAATTAACATTAATAACAACCTACAGTGACAATTATTCATACAATATGCGTCTTAAGGTACAACACGCGACTTAATATTTAAGAAGAAACACACCATTTAGAACAACATGAAATAGTTGCAAATTTCTGCATCTATTCACAGTTTTCTTATGAGCAGTTTGTATCATAACCGGCAAGTCCTTGCAATTCAGGTCCCTCCAGACGAGGATTGTTCTCAAAGCTGCACATAAAGAAAACAATGATGTCTCGGTATAAAACCATGGAAGTGTTCATTAAAAAACACGTTGGAGAAGATTAATGGAGGAAGACAGAGAAAGTGCAAAAGAAGCAACGTCAAGACACGAGCCCTTGTACCGATTCTAAGAACAGAAGCTCATGCACAGAGGTTAGTGCGGTAAACGAGTAAAGATAACACTGACATATGAACATAACCGGTCAACCAGAAAAAAATAAATGAAATAATTAGTAAATATGAAAATCATCAAAACAAAATTTAAAAGATGACACAGAAAATATCTTACTTCTCCAATGGGATGTGCTCAAATGGACCGGTTGTAGGGATAGGACCACACAAATTGTTATTTGAGACATCACTGTAAATGAAAATTTAAACATTAGCGTTAAGCCATAAACAAAGTATGAATAGTTGAAACTCGAATCATAAGCACTTACACAACTTTCAAGCTCGAAATACCAGCAAGTGTCCTTGGGATTGGCCCAGTTAGCTTATTGTCATTAAGACGCCTGTCAAAGTAGACCAAGGGTTATTGACTTTGAATCAAATGCTTAGTTTTTACATGCGGATGACCTAAGATAATGACAGTGACAGAGATTTAAGCTCTTCATTCTAGAAGCGGTTCAATAAAGAGCAAAGTTCTGATCTCCTATCTTGGCATACTAATATGGTATATAGATGATAATAACGTGCGCAACCCCTAGGCTACCACCCTCCACATGTGGAAATAATGACACATGGATCAGATAAATGTTCGAACATGATGAGCTCAAACTTACAAGAAGACAAGAGACTTCAAATTTCCCAATGAAGGAGGGATTGTCCCCGAGATATTGTTGTTGTACAGATCCAAACTTATTAAGTTCTTCAAGTTACCGAGCTCAGCTGGAATTTTCCCTTGAACGTTATTTTTGTAAAGTTCCCTGAAAGTTGACAGCTTATTTCAGCATGCTTGAGTTCATGTATACAACAGCTAACAGAAATTAAAGAAAAATGAAAAACAAAAACAAATATAAAAGTAATAATTACGTTGCGAACGATTTTGCATAAAAAGTACTTACAGATACTGCAGATGTTCGAGCTTTCCAAGTTCAGGTACCAGATGACCAGACAAATTTGAGTTGCCAAGGTCCCTGCAGAAAATCACACCAAAACATATTTGAGGATGTATAATCATCAAAATATAAAAGACAAGTAAGGTTCAGACACAAGGTGAAACCGAGAAAAAGTAAAGCATTAAAATGAATATGGAATTAAAATGTTAATTTTTAGAAAGAGAAAAAATGATTCATTAATTTCATTAAGACCCAAAACATCATTTAAGAAGAGTAAGGCATAACATTTCAGAAAATGTTCTGTCAATATTGAACAGTGACAGGCTAAGACATCTCACATCAAACAATGATTTGATCTCTTGTGAACTATATGAAAAGTTATGTTTGTCATATATGAGATATTACATATATCATTTTCCTTTTATCCCCACTTAAAACACTAAGTACTAAAATATAGATATATTAGTTCTCGAAACCAAATGAGTATGTCAAAGATTAAAACCAACAGTAGATCAAGATAAAAAATGCAAAAGTATCTTGGTAATCCTACAGTGAATATCAAGCACAACGAAACTTAAAACTAAAATTATGACAAAATATGCAAAACTATCACGCCAATCCGACAGTGGCAACCCATTCTTATTTGAGTACGTGAAGATTAGAAATTAACAAAATGACATCAAATTCTCCCCTTGTTATTTCAAATTTGAATTTTCTTGCTCTCAGCTTTAACCGTGAATCCCTCTTATATATCATCAAGAGAGTGCATCCCAGATCAAAATTCTGCAGCTAGCCGAACTTTTGAATTGATTTCACCGAAAACTAACAGGAATAGAGGATTAAAGATTCACCAGCATTTGAAGTTGCAGTCCAAGTGGGAAAAGATTAACACCAAATTTCTCAAAAAGAACATTCATAAGCATAGAAATGTCAATTGAACTAAAAAAGATTTAAAATCTAAAAATAAAATAAAAAAATTATAGCTTTGCTTTGAATTCCAAGAAAGAAATTAATTCAATAGCTAACCATGCTTAATCACATACAAAATTTAACTAATAATTCTACTCCAAAACAAACACATACATACCCCAAATATATACACATACACATAGATAAACAAATATATATATAAACGTACAGGCGAGTGACTTGGCTGTCTTGGTTGCAGGTAACGTGAAACCAGGTGCAAGGGTTAACGAGGTTCGGATCCCAGCTCTGAAGCACGTTATCCGGGTCGGACAGGGTCCGGCGCAGCACGTAAAGCGCGTCGCCTTCGGAATTCCCACGCGCCGTCAGCGCCATTAGTGATGAAGAAATTACAGTTACTGCCACAAACAAAAGCATATGCCTCACAGCCATGGCTCCGATTGAACTAACGCTTTTCTTGCAAATTCCGATGGAGAAGGGGAATTGGGGTTTGATTTATACGGTCAAGTATTTTACAGTGAGATAGAGAGAGATGAATTATTACTGAAGAATCGATTTTGGGAATGGGAGAGATGAAAAATTGGAAACATGGAATCTTTAGTCAAAAAACAGGGAGAAAGATAGAAGTGGGACTCACTAGAAGGGTAGTTTGGGAATTTTACCACGTGGAAGAGACGACTCTTTAGTCAACTCAGAGACTCAGTGAAACCGCGTTCAATCGTACTAGACGCACATCGC
Source organism: Fraxinus cuspidata (assembly GCA_903798385.1). Lineage (NCBI taxonomy): Eukaryota > Viridiplantae > Streptophyta > Magnoliopsida > Lamiales > Oleaceae > Fraxinus > Fraxinus cuspidata. The sequence continues at coordinate 22,609 of CAIGRP010119677.1, forward strand.
ACCTTTGTTTACGTCACGCAATGTGTCACTATATCATTTGACAGTTAAAAAATTATTTTTTATCCATTTATTTCTTGACAACATCAAGTATCGACACAAGTGTACAACCTCATTTGACAATGAAAAAAATTGTTTTTCATCCACTTATTTCTCGACATCGTCAAGTGTCAACATAAATGTACACAATTGATGTATAAGTGACATAATCCAACCGCTTTTAACTAATGGAAGAGAGAAAATGCTAGAAGTGGGACCCACCCAAAATCTAATTCCCATTATCAAGCCATGAATTTAGGTTTAAGTACTCTTAATTACATCTCATTATTGATCCACCACTAATAATAAATATATAACATCAGTGAAAAAAAAAGAGAAGAGTAATATTATAACTTTATTTTTTTTCCATTGATTATATTAGTTTTAGTTTTTATTTTTCTCTCTTATTGTTTATTTCTATTTTATATGAAATAATTAAATTGTACTCTTACAACTTTTTTTTCTTTTTTTCATTTTTTTCTAAGAAAACTCTATTTTTAATTAAATTATAAAATTTTATATAGACTAAATTATAATTAAATTCAAATAAATATTTTTTAATTCTTTAAAGGTATATTAAATTAATAATACTGAATATTAAATTTATTTTTATATGTATAATTAATATTTATTTAATTAATGTCTTAAATTTTTATTTTTAAAAAATATTTTTTTATTATATGGGTGGAAAAAGAAAGGAGAATGAGAATTGTGAGAACGACCACATGGTATGTGATAATTTCATAATATTGTACTATATCCACACGTAAATTCAATCTCAAATAAAAATCTTCAAAAGTCTTTTGATTTCTATAAAAGTTATTAAAAGTTTTAAAACGAAAGTCTATGAAAGTTTACAAAAGACTTCCACTAATTCCATACAAATATATAAAAAAATCATGAAATCCACAGAAGTCATCAATTAAAAAAGTCTCAATTAAATACATTGCCCTAAGATTTTCATTACTTGGTTCTAAAATTTTTGTGAAGCAAGGCATGATTTATATTACGTTGTTTGAGTCCCATTTTTTCAAGAATGCATTTTTCTATACTCATTTTCAACTACACGTTCTTCCATTAAATAATTATACACGCATTTCAAATAAATTCTTTACTTTTTTAACACATATTTTTCAAAAAATTACTATTTCATGATACATTTTATCCCAAAAATGGGAATCAAACGGAGGCAATATGTTTTTGTTCAATTTACCATTCGAAAGAAGGGGACATGGCAGTCATTTCCGTTCTTGCTCCGTTGAGACTTTTTATGAAGCAAGACACGACTCTGTTCTCTTTCTTCATCCCCGTCTACTGTTCGGGAATCAGGATTAAAGATTTTTACCATAAGAGGCCAAAATTAAAAGAAAAGTAAATAACCATGAAAATTAGGAAAAGGAAAAGGGCAAAGCAGAAAATTCAGAAATATTCCATTCAATTCAAATAGGACAGATAATAGAATCCACGTCACATCCATGGTGGTGGCCATTCATTCCTACGATGCTCTATCACATTATTGGCCATTTCGTGGGAAAGGATGTCACGAGAATGAGCCCTGTTTTTTGTCTCGAACATTGAGCGGGGACAAATGAATTTAGCCCACGAGAATAAGGTTATATAAAATCAGTCATATTAAAAACATCAATTTAAATGAGATAAATCCAACTAAATAAATTGTTTAATTTTATATTTAAATAAATTTATTGTTGAATGTTTGACACGTGGGATGAATAGCATTACTAATGTCATAATAGTTTGTCCTTTTATTCTGCTTATGTATTAAGCTAACTTGGTTTGTCCAAAATCCAGCCAGCAACCAATTTAAAGAAAAATCTCTCTTTTCTCTTTACTTTCTTCGGCAATCAACAAAGTAAAGAATCAAGAAGAAGAAATGGCTGAGCAGTTGACGGAGGATCAGATCTCTGAATTCAAGGAGGCATTCAGCCTATTTGACAAGGATGGCGATGGTTTGATCCTTCTTCAGATTTTTCTCCATTTTTTATCATTTCACCCCTACGTTTTTTTTTTTTTTTTTTGTGTGATTTTGTTTGGATTTTGGTTGTGGGTTATTTTAATCTCTATATGGGATTTCTTTGTTTCGTTGATAGCTTATGAAAAAATTGCTGCGGGTTTGAAGTAGCTGCTCTTGTTATGTAATGAATGTGAAGTTTTACTTTTGAGGTCAAGGATACAAATTTTCGAAGGAGTTGTTTGATTTTAGTTCGGTTCAACAACTAAGATTGGGTTGTGTGCAAATATAGTCTATTTTGCTATGATAATATAATAATTTATAATAAATAAATT
>CAIGRP010119679.1:0-19978 GCA_903798385.1 Fraxinus cuspidata
AAAAAAAAAAAAAAAAAACCTGTGTCCTATCTTTCACCGCCTTGTTCACCTTCTCGGTATGAATTTTGTCGAGTTAGCTCATAGTTCCCGTCTGAAGATCTTTCAGTCTCACAGGTTGCAGATTTTGCTTTCCCACAGAGAAAAAGGAAGGAGGATGTATATATCGATACATGCCACAGACTGCATATCATTTTGCAACAAACATGAGAGAGAGAAATGGAGAGCAATAATGAATGAAATAATAAACAAAAACACGAAGATTTATAGTGGTTCACTTCAATGTGATAGCTACATCCACTATTCTCAGAAAACTTTTTATGGTAAAGGAGGAGATCACAAGGTTTCCTCGCCATCTTGTCTTTTACTCTCACTCAATTTTTTTTTTTTCAAAAAAATGGTCCCCTCTAAATTCCTTCACAAAGGAAACTCGGGCCATCAGATTTCTTCAAGCAGGAAACTAGGGACTATGGTGACCTAAAATAGAAGTATGAATCCTGAATGTTACCTCAATAAGAAAATGGCGAACAATATAATAGATGATCCTCTGTCGAGGGGATAAATGAACGATATAATTAGGCTCTACACTCTTACAAGTTACAAGAGAGACTTTTCCATCTTTTTATCATACCTGTGCCAGATCCAGTAGCTTTGGGTGCTCTCAAGTTTCCAGCTTATTGCAGCCATTGCTAATGCCACGAACCCGGCAAGTATAAACCCCCAACGGAAACGCTTTACGAGTGTCTTAATAAGATGGTGGGTCCATCCTTTAAGTGTTTCCCATCTGCATTTACCACGTTAAAGTTCAACACAGAGAAAAACATAATAATTCGCAGTTCTCCCTGTTATTGTTCCTTCCTTGCAAGACCATTATGTAATTATTACATACAGCCACAGAAACCTTAGTACGTGTATTATCATGGACTCCGCAACCTGTTCATTTGGTACCCTCGTACCTTCTATCTTAATAAACAACAGGAAATTGGCACTAACCAAACCTGTCGAATGTCAATAAAGCTATAGGAATCCCCATTTAAGAGGTAGGTGATAAAGTTCATCTCGGTACTATTGGATCACAGGATTATGGCATGTCTCAATTACCCGTCTCCTTTCAGACCTTACATTTCATATTTTCACTTTGTATATCTTACAGATAGAAAAAAAAACACTCTTTTAATGAAATAACTTTCAAGAACAACCGAAAATGTCCAGAACAACAGGTGTTTATATCTTAGCTGTGGTTTTGCTCAATAGTCACTTGCATATTTACAGTGAGAATGATTTGCGTTTACAATCCAAAAAATTATCCTACCTGTCAAGAAGATTCAAATGAAACTCCATTGAAATAGAAAATGACCGATAACGAGAACATAACTCAATGAGCAACCCAATGAGAAGACCGAGAGCGCCAATGGCCATTACAAGAAAAATGTTGGAGGACCTGTAAAATCTGTCATGGTTAAATCTGACCACAATAGTGATTCGAGTACAAGATCATATAATAAACTATTACCGGGTCGGTCCGGTTTCAGCCATAAGGGCTGTTAGGATTGCAACAACTGTGTGAATTGTCCTCTTCGAAGCTTCACTAATAGTAGCTAAGTAGACAAAAGTACTGACGACGGCCATGAAAGAAAGCCAGAAGTCCAAGAACTGAGAGCATAATTACGATGGATTATTCATAGACAAGGAAATGAAAACTCGCCAAACCAAATCAAATATATAAAAATGATACCTGTAATACATGAAAAGACAGCGGACACCAGGTGCCTACATCGCATGCGTGATACAATCCGCTAGAAATTCCACTACATGTGAAAAGAACCCACTCTGCAAATGCCTAGAGAGGATTACCAAGTTTAGTTTTTCGTAAATTAAAATACTACTTGATATGCAACTAAAATTCGTAAACCCAGTCAGCAAACAAGGTATAGCATAATCTAAAGAGCATGTTTGGCCAAAATTAAAATTAAGTAAAAAAGTTACCTCTATAGTAACTTCGCTTCCAAATATGTTTAGATAAGTTACTTTTTTCTCACATTTACTTACGTGAAAGAAATTTACTAATTTCAAAAGAGACTCTTAACATACCGTCGAACTAGGTATTGTTACCAATTATGACAAGTAAAAGAAAAAGTATTTACCTCAAAATCTATATGCTTATAAGTCAACTTTTTAAGCTTAGCACTATGTACAAGTTAAAATACCTTCTGGCGGAGGGCCCAATAAGCTGGAAGCACAGCTGCAGCATTAGATGCTATGAGGAAAATTGACTGCCGAATGTGTCCTACACGAGTTTTCAGCATTTTTCCTTAAAAGATGAATATACAGCATTGTATTACATACAAATGCTATACTTAAAATAATAAATCACAACTTTTAACTTAAAAATAAAGAGAGATAATCAGAAAACTGACAACTCAAATTTATAAGGCAAATGTAACAAGAAATTATAGTAGGATTTGCCGACAATGAAGTGAAAAACTGCAAGCAGAAAACACTAATGCATGCAGAGATTAGTTGTACGTCCGCAGGGTCATACCATCCAATTCCTATTTATAATGTAAGAAACTAGGGTGACTTAATGCAAACATATGAATGCCCAATGTAGCCCTATAATAAAAAAAACTACTGAACGATCTATTTAAGCTCCACACGTTCTAAGAACTATTAGCAAGATTCAAATTGTGTAAAACAGGGTAGAGCAGAATCACATGTTAACAGTTAAATTTACAAAAGAAAATTAACTCACCTCGATGTGATACAAGTTCAATACCGCAGTCAAAGCCTCCGTGGTTTCTATCGCAATTACAGTAGCTGAGGGGAAAAATAAGGAAGCAGAATAAGAAGGAATTGAATGGTTGTAGAGTTACTTAGAATAGCTTATGAACTTCAAGAAGAGGGCATATGAGAACCTGTATAATGTCAGCCCACTAGTATCTAAAACAGATTGACATGATCCATGAGAAGAGCATTTTCGTGGACACCTCTCCAGTGACATGGACATTGTCGTTTGACTTGTGGAATTGAATAGAATTTGCCTCAACCCAAAACCCCAAGCTCCTCCTCTAGCATATAATATATACAAACTAATTCCATCCGGATCCGAATCATACAACTTGAAAAACATTGAACCATTGCTGTTGGTTGTGCTGTTTGCATAGTAGTAGTCCCAACTGTTAAGAGACGGAAACCCTCCATATCTTGCATATATTTCGTAATTTATATTTGCATCAGAATTAAGGCGTACATGGATATTTCCTCCGGCTGCACCAGAAGGAATTTCGAGAAGGAAAAAGGTCCAAGCATCATCATTATTTCCTCCACTGGAAAAGTTACTTATAAGGGGTTCCAATGGAAAATTAGCCGAATCTGGTGACACCTTTCCCGTGATTGGTAGATAGTACGATTCAAAAGGGACAGATGGATTTTTCCTAAGAACTGTCTGCAGACAATCATTGTCAGCTTGTCAGTTAAAAATCATTTCTTTTAAAAATGACTTATTTACAAGTTTATCTCTTTAAGCTTAGCCTAGCCTAAATTCTTAAAATTTTACCTGAAGCGTGTATCTTTCCAATGTGCAGTTAAATCCAGCCTTATCCATAGGGCACTGAATCACTTGCCATTCCAACAGATAGCAAAATTTAGAGCTTATGTTTTGATTTCTAGTACTTTTGTTAGAGACATCAATAGGTTGTATGGTAATATACCAGCGTCCAATTTTTGGAGAGTTTATAACCAAAGGACCTTTGCCAATATCACCCGAAAAATCATGCAATGTTTCAAGTGGCATTGCACCGTGCCTAGCATAATACATCAAGACACTGCTTCCAGTACCATTTGAAGGATGAGTCTGATTAAAGCTGATATTTGATGCTGTAATAATTAGTTGTTCGGCGATTCCTATCACATCCAAGGAGTAGACTCTTGACCCATAATCTTCATGACAAGCTATCTCATTTGCATTTCTGCAGGAAACCACAGTTTTTGCTGGTTTGCTATATGAATTGTTGTCTGGAACACTTTCAATAAAACTATAGCTTTCAGTGCACAAAAGCATATCAACTGTTTGGTTGCAAAATTTGCCCAACATTGTTGAGGTTGGACATCCTTCCACACTTATGTTGCCACTAAAAAAGTATGCTGGGCCCCTATTAATCTGTAATGTAGATCGGTGAACTGGACGAGTTTAGAAAGTAACCCAACTGAAAGTAACAGTCTAACAGATATCCAAATCAAAGCATTTGGAATTGGAAATTGTTGTTGGAATGAAGACACAAAATATAAAAGCCATAAACCTTTTATAGAAGAATAATTTTGAGAAACTGCACAAAAAAAAAAAAAAAAAACACGATGACAGCATAAAAACAGAAAACCAAAAAAGAGTTCTGGATATTGTCAGGACTCAGGAACTATGCTTAGTATCTACAATACTATAATTTCATTTCTCCCAGGAAAAATCTTGGGTAAGGTTAAAAACTTTACTTATAAGTAAATAATTTTTTTATTGTTTGAATTTGGACATAAATAACTAACTTATTTTGAGAAAGAGTTAACTTCCAAAATAAGCTACTTTTTTCTCATAAAAGTAAGTTATCCAAGTTATCCAAATATGTTTTATAGACAAAAGGTTACCTAAAGCAACTTTACTTGTTCTTTAAAGCTTAGCCAAAATGCTCTCTCTAATTTTGGAAACGAACAACCAAGGAATCAAAGTTCTCAGATGACCAAACCCATAATATTGGTTTTCTACTGTCAAAAATTTCCATCAATGTTATATAACTAAGTTATTACGGTAGCATAGCAGAACAAGAACAAACTGTTACCCACTCCAGTTTTCTCATTTCATCAGCTAAAATTATTTCTGCAATCAGGTTTGGAAAACTATATTTCATGTTTAATAGAAGTAAATCTTTTAAGAAAACAAAAAAAGAGCGACTTAAGAGAACTATAATATAATATCAAATGACTAATAAGGAATATTTGTGCAATTGTTTGTACCATTTTTGATTGAGTCCTTGTAGGTCCAATGCCATTGAATAACCCGAAATACCATGTTCCTGGAGAAATCTGTGAAAGAACAAAGTTCAATTTTGCAATTTTCTAGTGGCTTGAAACCATAAAAATACAAATTTTAAGAGTTTCAGAACTTACGACGAACCTGGTCATTTGTCAACATCAATGATATATTATTCTGCATGGGATAGCACTTCTCAACAGTTTGAAGACTTAGATTACCACTACTAAATAAACCATTAGAGATGTAATTTATCTCTGCAGTACAAAAATCTTACTGAGTACTCAGTAAAAGTCATATTGATGGGCCAAACAGAAAACTTGAGGGATTATTGTAGTAATTACAATATTTCTAACATTTAGTGCCATGAAAATTAGCATCATGGATAGATGTATGACATATCAATGATTGAAGCAATTTCTGCTTAAAAGAAAATAATTTTAAAGGGAAATATATAAGAATATACCACTAAACGCATGCTTGGCGAATATAAAGTTTACTTATAATAAGTAAGTTAAATATGAATATTTATTTTATTAGTCAAAGTTGAAAATAAGTTGCTAAGTTTGACAATATTGAATAGTTACTTTCAAAATAAGGAACTTGCCCAAACATGTTTTGAAACTAAATTTTACTTCTTTTTTGTAAAGCCTAGCCAAGCATACTATAGATCTATTTTTCGTGGAAAGCAATGTTGATGAGCGTGTTTTAACAGGAAAAAAGAAGATGATGATCTTAAGTGTACAATAATGCTAATGTTGATTTCAATTACCATCATATTTTTACCTAGACCCGTTAGAGAAGTATTATAGACATCAGGCAGAGGAGGGCTGCCCTCTCGGATGCATATCATTGGTAGAGAGATATCAGATGCATTTCTTATTCTTTTGAGATCCTGTAAACAGCTAAAATAAAGTTATCAAAATGTAAAAGAAACAACAGTGGGAAATCCAATCCCATATGAGCTTCGATGAAATCTTAAAGCCGAAATTTTGTTTATATGACAAATCCAGGTGGAAAAACAGTTTAAGAAAATTGTAAGAAAGAAAGCATAACGATAAAAACTGCAGATTCGATCTTGCAAGCTTGCACCATCAACAAGGCTTTAAATGCAGACTTACAATGTTCACGTCTGATTCGAAAGCTAAAGACATTGAAGAAAACCACGGTGGTAAATCGACTGCAATGAGTGAAATAAAAACATTGAGTCATCATAAGAATAACATCCAACGTTGAACTTCAAAGCTGTATATGCATCTTTTGAAACAGCTTAAAGGGGATTGGGTGATGCACAAAATGAAATTGACACGCTGAGTAGAATTTTCACAAGAAAAAAAAAATCTAGGTAAATTTGATAATAACTTACAGAATATATTGTAGCATCCCAGCTCGATGCTAGTACTAGTGAAAAATCGACAGAACAGTTACCTTATTTATTAGGGTGACCTTGCCTGTGTATGCTTGAGGTTTCAAGTGGGGAGGGGTGAAAGCATGGATGAATGCAAAGTCGGAAAAGTGTAGCTAACTAGTAGAAGAGACTGTTGGATCTTAAACAACCAAATGCATTCACAAAGACAACATTTTTATACGTGAAGATCAACCCTATTGATTCCTATAGCAGGCTTGTCCTTAACATTCGTTCAGCTTTTTAATGATTGATAATCCCATTGAAATCAAAGAATATTGAAAAAGAGTCTTCCTCCCTTCCCAAATGCCATGAACTTCCTAACCTTTTTTCTTCTTCACTAGGAGAGAGAGGATTGGAAGAAAATCTCCTTAGGTTCACTACTCCCCTCTTCATCTCTCGAACCATGGATTCCTTTGTGCCTTTAGTTTTTTGTAACCCAACTGGTTAAAACCCTAGAAATTAGTGAAAGTCGTGTGTTTGGCAAACATCATTGGAATTCTTTGGAAGACTTCTATGAGACTTTTATATAATATCTCCGGCAAGAGAATAGATTGTTGCATTGAGCAGGTCAGACGAATCTGCTTCGTTTGGCCCGAAGCTCATCTCCTGATCTTAGCCGAACTATCCAACAGGCTTTCTTCACATAGGCTACACAAGCCAGGACCTGCCCGCTTTCCCTTCCTCCGGGGACCTCTCTGGATTACGGGACTCTTTGGTTGGTGTTGTTCACGCGAGATGTAAGTCACTGATTTGTGGGGTGTCTATTCTTGTCATTTTTATTGGACTTAATGATGTGGCCCTGAGGGTTTAGGGTTTGATATGAGCAGAGACTGTCTAATTTAGTTTTTAGGGTCACTTCTCGCTTTTCTCCCCTTCGACTTGATGTTTCGTATAAGGACGATCCTTTCCTTCTGTGTACTCTTTCCCGCTTTCGTCTCTTCCCTATTTATGCATCTTTTCAAGTCCCTCCCCTCGGACGAGGACGAGCTTGTTCTCATGTCTCTTAGTCTTTTGTTGAATATGGGGGTTAATTTGATGCGTCTTCTTCGTTTCACCCCAATTCTTTCGTAAGGAAAAAAGCCTCCAGGACTTTCTTTCCCATTTTGTTGGCTAGGGGCTTTGGTATGCATCTTCATTAATTAGATTCAGCTATCACTTTAAATAGAATGTTTTTTCCTCAACAGAGAGTCACTTGGAGTTTAGGTTGAAGATCACCCTAAAGAAAGATGATTCTATTCTACTTAAACTTAAAAAGTAAACAAAAGCCAATTGGGTGTGGAGCACACTACGAATTTCCATCGACCGGCCTCACATTTCATTTCCCTTAGGGCAGATTCAGTCTCATTGGTTAGTCGGCTGAGGGTGCCTCCATACAAGTATGCCAATTGGAGTCCTGAAAATTAGCCAGATTCTCGAGGGACCTTAATGCATATTTTATTTGTTTATGGGTCTAGTAAACAACCTGATAGCGAAAGTGCTTGCTAGTGCACATGTCCCTGAGGAAGAGAGGCCCTATTATCGTTAACGTAGTAGTTGGGGCCAGGACTGAAAGTACCAAGTCGGAAAGACAAGTGTTGTGGCTTTCAAGTTTGTCTCATCTCCCCGTTGCCTTAATCTAAGCCTAGAGACCTCTTTCCTTCAGCCCTTTTAAGGTGCAGAATTACTTTTAAAGAATGACACTAATATGCCCTATTTTATCTCCAACTTTTTCCTCGAATTGAATGTCTGTCCATAATTGTCTATTGATCAAAAAGGTATGGGTGAATTTTTCTAATCTTACTGGGCAATTCTTTCTGAAATTAGTATTTTGTAGTTCTGGGCTGTTCTTGCGGTTCTCAGCGCATTTAATCTCCTTTTTATGAGTGGGTTATTTCTTTATTTTGATTATTTTGAAACTGGAGGAATAACATATTCTGAGTTTGGTTTCACCATGATCTTCGGTTCCCAGTTTTAAGGTGTGGAATTACTGTTACAGAACGGTGTTAACGTGCCCTGTTTCATCTCTAACTGGTTAACAAATTGAATGACAATCCATACTTGCCTACAGATTAAAAAAGATAAGGGTAAATTTTCTGATCTTAATGATTGATTTTGCATCAGTTAAGAATGGACAATGCAAGAAATCAACCAGAGTCATGTGATTCGTCAGCTGATCTCTATGAGAAGGAAGTTTCTTCACCTCCGGTTAGCATTAATTCCATTTATAGAAGTAAGAGAAGAACTAAAATAGATTTGGCTACTGAGCACGAGCAAAGATCAGACGAGGTTGGTTCTTCGCAATTTGAAGTACTAACCAGTTTATATTCAGTTGGCGATGAGAACAGCTCCCATTTGCCTACTTGTTTTGGGAAGAGACATGAGCCTTCTACTTCTGGAAGTTCAATGTTTCACCAGTCTAACCCCAAGTATGGAAAGGCTAAGAAAAATTCAAGTTCCACCAAGGGTGTGAACATAGACGAGCCATTTGATATATGCCTCTCTGAGCCCTTGGAACAAGATTTTCTTGAGCCTTCTATTTATGAAAGGAATTGGGAAAAACAGATTGACGCTGAATGCTTGCTTGAGGAGAATGGTCAACTGTTGAGACCTGGAATGGTTTTGCTGAAAAATTACATTTCCCTCGATGTGCAGGTAATGCTCTACTGCTCTCTCATCCATTTGAAATAGTTGCTCAAATTATTCTCTTTCTTCACAATTAAGAAGATTTGGAGTTCACAGCTAGCCCAATGTTATATTATTTGACTTGAATCTGTGCAAACAATGGATGAGCAATTTTAATGCTCAAGTATTCCAATATCAGTTACTCTTATGTGTATTGTTTGCATTGCTTAATATGCTATCTCCTTACCGGCCCAAGCATAGAAAATCATCTTGCAACACAATGAATTGAAAATTATTTTAGAAACTTCTCGAATTGTGATATCCAAGTCTTTACTGACAAGAGGGGAACAACCTTCCATCTAACTACTCGTGTTTATTACCTGCTATGCTTCAAATTATTTTGCATAAAGTTATAGCTTACTGCCTGACCAGGGAAAACTGTAATGCTATTCATGTTACTGAACTTTAATGATGTTTGGCCATGTCCTTCAAAGAAGAAAAAATCCATCTCTTTTGCAAATGTTGTAGAACCTTTTGGCGCCACTTTGTTCTGCCATATCTTTTTAGCGGTACGCAGTTGCTTTAAGACCAGTAATTTTTTCTTCCAGCTTCCTGATTTCTAGCACTTTATGCTTGCAGGTGGATATCGTAAAGAGATGTCGAAATTTAGGTCTTGGCCCAGGAGGGTTTTACAGACCCGGTTTCCAAGATGGAGCAAAATTGCGTCTTTACATGATGTGTCTTGGTCTCGACTGGAATCCTCAAACAAAAGCGTATCAAGAAAGACGACGGCATGATGGTGCTAAGCCCCCTAGCGTTCCACGTGAATTCACTTCATTAGTAAGAAGAGCAGTTGATGATTCCCATACTCTGATCGAAAGACACTCGATGACAATGAATGCCGAGGACGTACTCCCTCGAATGTCTCCAGATGTGTGCATAGTTAACTTTTATACCTGTACTGGGCGACTTGGCCTCCATCAGGTTGGTATTAAATTCTTTTTTGATTTTCTTAATTTCAGGATCTATACTTTTTCTTAATAGATATTGATAATACCTAGATCTTTTAGTTAATAATTTCATACATTTTCTCCTCCATGAATTGATGAAGCGAACCTTCTTTTCATCAACAAAAAGAAGAGTATTTTCATCTTGCACTGGAATTTGGCTGCATGTATCATACATATGAGACAGATGCATCTATTTTACTTTCACCTGAATCTCAGTAAGATAATTTAGGGAAGCCAACTTGATACAGAACTAGACATGATAATTGGTGAAACCTGTTGCAAATATTTAAAGTAAGGAAAAAAAAAATAACTTTTCTACATCTTTGGCACAAAAGTTCTTTTATTAGCTTATCTTTACTCTTTTAATAGTAACCATGCGTTTTTTATATAATAGCTTGATTATTCTCTCATCAATTCAAATTTACGTCTCTCTAAAAATTGTCTCATCTTCTGTAAATATAGGATCGTGATGAAAGCAAGAAGAGTCTACTCAGTGGATTGCCTGTCGTCTCGTTATCTGTGGGCGACTCGGCTGAGTTCTTATATGGCAGTCAGAGAGATGTTAACAAGGCTGAGAAAGTTCTACTAGAATCAGGTGATGTGCTGATATTTGGTGGCGAATCTAGACATATTTTTCATGGAGTGATGTCCATTGTCCCGAATACAGCTCCTCCGGCCTTATTGGAACGTGCAAAACTTCAACCAGTTCGTCTTAACCTTACTTTTAGATTGGAACGTGCAAAACTTCAACCAGGTCGTCTCAACCTTACTTTTAGAGAATATTGATATTGATATTCCTCCAGAATTCCTAATGGAATACCTGTAATTGTGTTATCTGTTGAAGATGGTCATTGTAGATTCTTGCACTCCTGGTTCTAATCCAAGTTTGGAGAGGGCATCTTGTCCGGGAACGGGATCCCAAAATGTTGACTCTTCTTCGGATTTATTTATTGAAATGTAACATAATAACCATTATAAATTTATTTTACTTTCATGCAGCTCTTATAGATTTCCTGATATTTTTAAATAAATATTATCAGAATTATTATCATAAAATTCTTTTTGTACTTTCATTATATTTGTTTAAGATGCAGCTTTCGGTGAAATATTGATAGGGCAAAACAAAAACAGTGATAGGGTCGGGGAAAAATTGTAATTGTTTAATTAGTTTGATGTTCTAAGAGTGCTGATAAGCCCTGGGAACAGAATTTGGAAAGGAATTACGAGATTCCTGACTAAATGTTTTGAGAATAAGAAGACGATTTGAATGATCTTAAATAAAGACATCATGTCCTAGAAAGTGAAGGTGACTAAGAGATCCAGGTGAATTTTGCTTTGATAGAAGAGCGTACTTCTAAGGAGATTATAAAAGCAATTATTTGCCCCATTAGGGCCAGCATGGTTATATTCCATTAGTGACACCGCTTACAATAACAAGTGGCAATAATAAAAAGTAATTAGACTGCAAATAACAAGTGAGAATAATAAAAAGTGATATTAATTACGGTTAGCAATAAAAAGTGACATTACGAATTGATAGAGAGTGGCGTTTTAAGATTTACATAAGACATCGACGATCGGGCTTAACTTCTATCGAGGACAAAATTTAAATAAATAAATTTGTTCATTCTCCGACACCTTAATTTTTATTATTATTACTTTTTTATGAGGTGCATGGACATGGTATCATAGCAAAGATCTTGCCGTCACACAATTATGAGAATTGATAATTGTGAGCATGCTAGGCCTTGACGAAGAAAGAACCTGTCCATGGCAAGATTCAGTACGCGTTTGATGATAATAGTGGTCGAAATCTCGATGCTTTTGGTGGGATTGCCACAGTGAGCTGTGAGCATTTTCACCCTGATGTGGTAAAGGCTACAACCAAACCATAATCTTACAACATTCCACCATTTTATACTTCAATCATGCTGCAGTTGCTGATTTTGATGAGGCACTGACCTCGAAGTTGCCTGGTGACACTTTGCCATTTTCTGATGGCCAAATTATGATCAGTGTAATGGCTAAGTTTGAGAGGGCTTCTTGGTAATGAAATTCAAATCAATATGTAGGTTGTACTCTTCACAAATTGTGGGACTGAAGCAAATGAATTATCTATCACATTGGCGCGTTTATATACAGGTTGTCATGATATTATATCGCTGAGGAATGCATATAACGGAAATGAAGCAGGGACCGTGGCTGTCACTGAACTATGTAGCTGGAAATTCGATTTTGTTCAGGTACAAATGCAATTCCTAATTATCTTGCTGTGGCAAGTGGACGTATCTCTCACGTTAAGGGTGAACTGCTGTAAAGCTGTGTGAATTAGTCCCGCGTGTTCCTGATTTGGTTTCGTTTAGTGTTATCACTAACCTGCTTGTTTCACTGCAAGCAAAAGATTTTGACAAAAATTGACGAATGAAAAACTAATGAAGGGTCTGTTCTCTTTACCATTTTCAAGCCATTTTCTATTTTCGATTTTCCAAAACAGTGAAAAAGCGTTCTCTCCCATCTTCGAAAACGCGTTTAAAAATAAGTTAAAAATTTATAAAGAAAACCCAAAACGTCATTTTCAAAACATCGTTTTGGATGTTTTCAGTTATAATCAAGTCAAAATTTTCAAAACGCGTTTTGAGTGTTTTTAAAACAATTTTTCAAAATGCCAAAATGAACACATGTTCAACAATCTCAAAATGACACTCAAAACACAAAACCCAAAATGAATTCAAAACTCAAAACACAAAATTGAAATACAAAGAGAACAGTCCCTAACTATTTTACGACGTGCAATCTGTTTTTTGGAGCAAAGCATGAGGCATAACATAAAATGCTTATTGCAATAGTAGTTTACGACCCGCTTTTTTGCTGCGTGAAATAGATCAGTGGAGTTCGTCATGCTGTGAACCCAGATCGACACAGACGAATCTTTTGGTTCAGATGTGAAATGTATGCAAAAGATGTTCAAGATCAAACTCAATTCGGAACTTATGGCCGTGTTGCTGCTTTAATATCTGAAGCTATGCGGATAAAACCCTTCGAATGATTTTCTCTGGATCCCTTATCGCGTGCTTGGTAGGTTGGAATCAATGCTACTAAGAAAACAACTAAGATTTTGTTCATTATAGTAGTGGGGGATCAAGAAATGTGTGGACTATAATAAGTGGTAATTTTGAACGTGTGATTGAAGTTAAAGTTTCACATTCACAAATGACAGGGTAGTAAAAGTAACTTTTAAGTTACTAATAATATTTTCCAAACATAGGCATAATCGCCAGCCTATACCATTTTATTTTCCTAAATTCCCGTAATACTTCCAATGAATATGACAACTGAAGTAACGATTAATATGAGGTTCTATCACATATCAACAACCGCTGATGATAAATTGAGGGAATGGCGATATATAAGGTTGAGACATGCTTCGTGTAGATGTAAAGAGATTCTTGTTCATATGCATGGTGCAATTTCAATACATTTTAGAATATGAATGGATAGAGCAAGAATAGTGTGGCTTGTTGAGGTTGTGAGGCTTCAGTGATTTAGTTTGTATATTCTTAAGAAATCTAATATGAAAAACCAAACAAAGCCATGAAAATAAATAAATAAATAAATAAAATTCTGGAGTCAATCCCAAATTTATTATGGTTTAATTGATTGTTGTTTTTAATTTATATTATTGATGCAACTAAGATCGGTTTGTAAAAGTCTATAATTATGTTTCCTTTCATTTTCCTATCTGTGGAGTTATTGTCATATGAAGCACCAATAGATTAGAGTTTATGCTTATAATGTCTTCTTTTTATGGCTTGAGTCTGCGTGTTTATATCTATCTTATTAAAAATATAAATCCGTACTTCTTTAAGGAAAAAATTACTTGCTATAGCCCGAACCATAAAAGACAAAGTAGAGATTTCCTAAGAGGCCAAGCCCGAAAACACTTCTTCTAACTTGATTGTCTGTCTTGTTCTCCTTCCCTTTCTCTATTAGGTACGATAAATTCATTCTATTCCTATTTTCTTCATCACACACACACCCCCCTTATCTTCGTTAGAGTTGGTCCAATTGCTGCAAAACTAATGATGTTGGGGTGGTAGAAACCCTATTTTTCACATAAATTTTGGTGGTTGCTAAAACTTCGATTTCAATGGGATATTTAGACTTCATTTCGTTACAAGTATTCAATTAAGTTAGTGCATAGTTTCACTCGATAGAAAAGAGAAGTGGGTATATCTAGCCAGAATAATTTAATTAATGTGCAAAATTAATTCTATGTCGACTAAATAAAAATTGCAAGTTGCTTAAATTCTATATCTAATAAATACTATTAGCATGTCTACATAAATTCCAAGTATAACACAATATATTCACCATTTCTTTTTCAAGACTCAATTAATGGAGATAATTTGTAGACTATGTCCAGAATTGATCTTCTGATTAATCAAAACAAAGCCATTAATTTTCCAAAGAAGCAATGAAAACAAAATTTTAAAAGTGAAAAAAAAATCACAAAATTATTCAATCAATCATGATATGATTCTTGATACAATTACACAGATCTTGACTTAAAAGATACATCATCTCATCGCAATACAACGACAAACAATGACTAAACCTTTTTTCCTGATAAATTTGGAATTGGCTATCGCCATTTTTATTTTGACCATGTTTAGCAACAACTTTTACCGGTCATGGCGAGCAAACATCGATGACATGGGCGAGTAACGACTTGGAGCTGTGTTCGATCTCTGCAAAAACAAGCCCGAAAATCGAACCATTGAATTTAGTACCGAAACCAAGTCCACCAGCAAGAATGAAAATTCTTGATATATGTTGATGCTCTTCCTCATAATTACTTGCATCAATACAGACACTGCATCCTCAAATCTTGACATTTTATTGAGTTCTTCTTCTCTTTTGTATCACAAGACTTTGGGATCATCAATTGTTTTGACCTTAATTATACTTGTAATATTTCTACACTTGCACTGTTATACAAATAGTAGATCCAGGGTACTAGATTAGATGTTGAACTTACTGAAATACCCTTTTGCTTTCTTTGCAATACATTCGATGACAATTGAGTTCATTAAACTATTAGGATCTATTTGACGAGCATAACAAAGTACTTTAAAAACTTAAATTCAGAAATTGTTTTTTATTTTTTGCCAAACGAACTCTTAACCAACGATATTTTTTTTTTTAATCAACACGCGAGTAAAGAGCATTTATTAATACATATAGGCAAATAAATATAAATTTAAGACGGAAATACAAACTTACCTTGTAGTTAGCATGTGCTAAAGGATAAGAATAAGATAACCCCGTAATATATATTTCGTATGCCTGTTCGTACTCCTCTTCGAAGGGATTTAAGTGTGAATAACTCCAGGCTTCATCACTGAAAACTATGTTTGTTTGAACTGTAATTCGACATTAGCTTTAAAATGAGATGACTAATGTGTGGATATGTTGGGGCAATTTAGTCATAACAAAAAATTGTCCGAAAAGAGATGATGAGGACACTATGTAGTCATCCTTTTGGTGGGGTATGCATTAGTAACCGTCCGTATTTCAAATTGGGTTGGTATAGCATGAAATATGTCGACATGAGCTTTGATTATTCTTTATATTATTAGGGAAATTGCATCATTTGTTCCAAACTTATTTATGAGATTGCAATTTATCCTTAACCTTTTTAGCACGATAACTCCAACCAATATATTTGGTAAACATTTTAGTACTTAGCAAGGGATACTGTCGCGTTTGTCTATTAACTGTGTATGGGCAACTACGAGCTCAACTAATAAAGGATAAAATGATCTACAGTCAAGTGGATGTCCTAGTTCGATGAGTGGTAGGAGTAGGATTGACAAGTAGATACCATAGATAATATTCTAATCACCAACTTCTGTAATTAACAGTGTTTTAAAAAGCGTAATGCGTGATGATATTTGAAAGCCAAACATACGTCGATGTGGCCTAGGCGAGGCTTAGGCTAAGAATGCGTATAAGACATTTTCTTAGTGTAATATTATTTTAAATTTTTAATCATTTAAAATTTATTTAATAATACATACAAATTATAGTACCAAATGCAGTTTTAAAAGTTATAAAATAAATATATTTTCGAACAATAAAAAAGATATATTATAATAGTGCTAAATGAAATATTTGGATAGTTTTTAATTTGAATTAATTAGTAAAGATAGGAAAATGATTAATTAACTTAATAAAATTTGAATAACTATGTATACAATAGTAAAATAAAGCCAAACCAAAGAGATTCTTATCCCACACCAAAAGTTTACAATGAAATCCTTGGAGATGCCATCTATAAATTAGTGGACTAATAACGTAAGCAACATTTTGGGCCTTTCAATTTATTGGCCTAAAAGTTGAAATTTTTATGTAGTTTAATTATTTTCTAGAAAAAATAATGATAATAATACATGCCAGGCCCATCTTAAAGCAATCAACGAAAGTGTTGACAGCTAAATTAGCGCATAAGTCCTAGACATGGCGTTTTTCCCCGCCTCGCGCCTTTATGTTGTTAAGACGCCCTATTTATAACACTAGAAATTAGGAGACATGTCTTAAAAATATAATTGCTGATAAGATTTTTTTGAGTACACAACTTACTGTGCCCTTGTTTGGTAGGATTAAAATTAGGGGGGGACAAAATGTCCAGACGAAACCAAACCAGACCAGAATCGAACCAAACCAAACCAAGCGGTTCGATTCGGTTCTATCAAAAAAATTAATGGTTTTGGTTCTTTGAATTAAGAACCATTTGTTTTTTATTCTAATTCGGTTATAGTTCAAGAATCAAAACCAGAACAAAACTTAATATTTAATTTTTTATATATTAATTAGTAGAGACTCTAATATTATATTCATTGGAGATAGTCCATTAATTGAATATAGTTTGTTAATCGATTTTGGGTTATTAGAGACAGCAGTTCATTAGTTGCTTTCACCCCAATTTTGTATTAAGTTGAATCAATTCTCTCACTCAAGTTAGTGGAGTGTCATTTAAGATCGAAAAATGAAATTTGTCAATTACTTAAAAAGTCTTTAAACTATTGTTTTATCTTGATTATTTGATGAGTTATTTGTGTTCTTCACAAATAAAGGAAAACTTAATAAACATTCATGAAATATTAAAATGGTTAATGCTATCTATAAAAGTCGGCTATAAAAAAATTGATAATTCTTTATTGAAGGGGTGTGCTTTCAAAACTATTGCAATTAATTTAGTGAATAAATGCTATTACGTAATAAACAATTTTTTGTGTGAGAACGAAAACTAATTTGTGTATTCAAATTATGAATATGTTTTGTTTGTTAGTTATGATTTTTTTGATCACAATGATTGAAATTTGAACTTTATGAATGTTCGATGTTTTTTTTTTATTTAGGTATATATTACTAACTTATATGATGCAAATATGAAAATTTAAGAAATGAAACTAGAACCAAACCAAACCAAATCAAAACCGAACAGTTCGGTTCGATTTGGTTCCATATCTTTAAAAAAATCATTTTGTTCCATTATCAGAAAGACTATTGGTTCATGGTTCGGTTCGATTCTCTTAGAACCAGAACCAAATAGAACCATGTCCACCTCTAATTAAAATGAATTTTTAGTAGATTTTAATAAATTTTAATAAAATGTGTGATTGAAAAGTTGGGGATCCTATAAAATATACGGTTAAAATTAATTATTAACTTTAATTTAAATTAAAATCTAAATTTTAATATCAACCAAACTAGGGCTGTATATATAACTATACAATTATTATTATTTATTTATTTATTTATTGAAAATCATATAAGTATACTATTAAACTCATATTTTTAATTACTTAATTATGCCCCTATTGGGTTTGAATTAAAATTTAGGTCTAAATTAACAATTAATTTTAATAACATATTTTATGGGACTAGAAATTTTTCTTTCACACATTTCATTAGTTTTTGTCAAAATATTCTAAAAAATAATTTTAATTCATATCAAACATAAAGATAAATTAAATTAAATAATGGATAATTGTAGCAGTGGTACCAAACATTTTTTTAAGTAGCACACTTTGTCCAAACCTTTCATTTGTACCACTCACAGTACCAAACTTTCAAAATATCGCAGTTGGAGTCCAAGTGGATGAAAACTATTAATTTGACCATTAGTGGACCAAAAATCAGAAGTTTGACCAAATGTTGACTAATTTTAAAAGGGTTAAAACGTAATTTCATATTTTACATATAAAATAATTAAAACAAAAGAATTAAGTTAAAGAAGAAGAAAACATTGTTCATCTTGTTCCCCCACCCACCCACCCTATCTACCTAAAACCAAAAATTAAAAACCACCACATCCACCGTTTCCCCGCCACCCACCTCCACCGAGTTTTCTCTACTTGAGTGCACTAGTTAGCTCCCGAGATGCAAATGTTGGCTCCACCGCCACCCAAAATGAAAAGAACACTCATGCAGCCATTTCACTAGATTACCAGTGACTGGGGTCGCTGGGACTCCACTCTCTCCCGCCCCTGTCACGTCAACACTCTCACCAAAATTAAAAAGATGCTACTGTAAACAACCCTCGTTCTTTTTTTTCTTCCTCAGAAGAAAATGATGAATGAGTTTTTTTTCACTAAGAGGGGTTCACATGAAACAATGCTAGTCCATTTCACACGAGGTCATCCCCTCCTAAAAGCTTAAACTCAATCAATTTGAACTCTCCAACTCATTCTTCGTCATCTGATAATAGCCCTTCAATGGTGCTGAACCCCAATAGCTCTAGGAGCTTAGCATCAAAATCACCGGATAGCTTATTGAATTTTTCGACTCCTTTACCGCATTACATCCCACTGCCTCCACCCCGGGAGCCTAGGGCATACACGCTATTTTCGCCTTCATCCTCTAAGGATGGGGCCCATAATTCATCGTCTCAGAGTTTCAAGTTTTTAGGTATTAGAAGAGGGCCAACCCCATCCCATCCTTCGCCTCCACTGCCGCCAACACCACCAGGAGATGCACCGGAAAGGAAATGGAAGAGTTTAAGAACAACAAAAATAATGGAGTTCGTTTTGATACGGACGAGAAATTGGGTGGTTATGTTCTGGGTGGTAAATTCGGGGCTTTGGTGAGAGGTAGACGGGATAATGGTGGCATTGGGGTTTTGGTGGTTTTTTATTTTTGGTTTTGGTCAAACTTTTGATTTTTGGTGAACTAACGGTCAAACTAACATTTTTCATTTACTTGAACTTCAGCTGCGATATTTTGAAAGATTTGGTACTGTGAATGATACAAATGAAATGTTTGGACAAAAACTGCTACTTAATGAATCGTTTGGTACCACTGTTGCAATTTTTCCATTAATTAATGATGGTAAATTGAAACAAATCACCAATTTTAAAAAGTCAATGCTAAGCCATCCTTAATCAGGCATGCCTCTTGCCTAAATGGCATGGCCCAGGCCATAACGTGTCCTCACAAATTTTTTAGAGTAATGCGTTTTCTACGTGATTATTTATATAGTTAGAGAAAAATAGTTTGAAATAAAGAGAAAGGGAGAAATAAAGGAGAGAAATAAATAGATAAATTTTAAAATATGTCATTGCATCAATCTGTAAATAATTATATAAATGCAACATTACTCAATTTTTATTATTGTTTTTTTCTATTTGTTAGTAAAAAAATATTCTTTTTGTCTAGCCTTTTACTTTTTATTTAAAAAATGGAAAAAATGTTATGATAGAAATTTTGTGAAAGGGGATTATCAACATAATCATTTATCAAACCCTAATCACATAATCACACGCATTTATTAAACTCCATTTTGAAATCTAAGAGAAGAATATAG
The DNA here is from genome assembly GCA_903798385.1 of Fraxinus cuspidata. Lineage (NCBI taxonomy): Eukaryota > Viridiplantae > Streptophyta > Magnoliopsida > Lamiales > Oleaceae > Fraxinus > Fraxinus cuspidata. The sequence goes on from CAIGRP010119679.1 coordinate 19,902, forward strand.
CGGCAGCATACCTTGATCCATATGTTTGATTGAATGAAATTGGTTTTGATCTTCCAATTGATACGTGATTTCTTGAA
>CAIGRP010119682.1:0-10537 GCA_903798385.1 Fraxinus cuspidata
TTCGAGGATTTATCTCCTCGTTGCTAGAGCTCATTGGCCTAGAACTAGTGGCTCTTTCATTTCTAGGCGGCAAAGATAATTGGCTACCTGTTCTTTTTCAAGAGCAGACCCATTTTCCAAGGGGGGATACCAATCGGATATCCCGACAAGATTTTTCTTTTGCGGAGGATAACCGTGGTTATAGTTTCGATTTCCCACAGACGGCGCCAATCTGTTGACCTCGAAAAATGGTCCCGACACATGGCCAACAGAACGAGATTTCACGTAGGCTTCATCCTGCGCGTGAGAACACACCATTAGTCACCTGTGGCCTTTCCGGTGGAGGTGGAAGCGGCCGCGAGCACTCCGACGGTCAAATTAGTATTTCAGTTAACCGAAAAATATTGACCGGAGATAAGTTGATCACCGGGACGTGGTTTAGTGTATGCCAATATAGTAACGGGTTCTTTTACATTTAAGACTAAGATAGCAAGGTTTTTTTAGATTCCAATCCCTTCTTACCATTGTGTGGTGGTATTTATACTAGTGAATATTAGAGGAGAACCGTTGGATAAGGGGACAGGTGGCTCCAGATCCCGGTTGGACCATTCTGTCGTAGGTGTCAATCTGTCAATCAGTAGATTGGCGGGCATTAAATGATCTCTGACACAGCAACTGAGTGACCGTTTGTAGTCTGCCACACGTCCCATCAATCACACAAGGATGTGATTATGGATGAGTTTATATTCAAAAGATCTTGGCAGGAGCGTGGTGAGGTGGTTTGGTGGGATGTAATATGAAGTGCGGGCCTTTGCATCTGCTGTGAAGGCGGATGAGATCGGTTCTTCTAGGAGAGAGGCAGTAGTGCTTTCAGCTCGGAGTCAATGTATCAGTTCGTCTGTATACTTCAATTCGGATGTCTCATCTCGTCACGCGACAACGGATTGGTTAGATCAACACATGGCAGGTGAGGTGAACGGATGAGTTGGAGAGTCCCATGAGACCCATAACACGTGGCGGGTGAGGTGGACGGATGAGTTAGAGGGTCCCATGAGAGCCGTAACAAAATACGTTGACTCTGGAAGAAGTTCTTGACCTTTCTATTCTAGATTAAATGAATATGTTTGGGAATGTTTTTACACACAGTAATGAAGATTATGAACAAGTTACGGACTATGGTCATAAATTCACGCGATTTCCTTCAAGCAGCGAATATGAAAGTTAACATGAGTTGAAAAGACACTTCACTCGATATATGAAATTAGGGCGAATTAAGTGCAAACTTGTGATTCTTTTTTCGTCTCTGGACATGATAAGTTTTATATTTATTTATTTATTATTATGTTTAAATTTTGTGACTAATAAAACTAGACATACATAAATATTCTCAAAATTCTCAAATGTCGTCTCAAACTACGGAACCTTTGCTGACGCTAAGAGGTACATTGTATTTAGTGGGATTAATGGAGAATCTTGAAAGTATAACACTAAGATTTCCGGCCCCCTAATTTGAAATGACATAAATTCCCAAACATTAACACATAAACATCAAGAATTGACATATAGATGGAACATCATGAATAATAGTAAGCTCCTCTTTGGTTTAGATAAAATAAAATAAAATTATTTGTAGATTTTGACAGAAGTTGATGAAATGTATGATTGCAAAATTGAAAAAAAAAATTGTGGGTCTCAAAAAATTGAAAAAAGAAAAAAGATATTAGAAAATGAAGGCCAAACAGGGGCTAAATTATGTTGTTGCTTTTAAGCTGACATAAGAATATAGTCATATTACTTTAAAGAAAAGGAAAAATCACAAATACATTGTCATTTTATATGTAAATTGTTAGTTCAGGAATCACGAAAAAGAGAAAGATATTATTAATGTAATACAAAAGATAAAGTATATAACCATTATTCGAAAATTTTAATATCCGTCTCTTTTGAGTTCACCACCCGGGCACAAAAAACATATATAGTCGAACATTCGATTAGCGATGAAACAATATGTTCAATTTTATGATGAAAAACATTGGCATTTATATATTTTTGCTTCTTTTAAATAGAGAGAGATTTTGGAGCTGTGAAGCGGGCAAACGATAATGTCGACTATAGATACACCACGCTTGAGCTTATTTGGTTTGGTAACGGATCAACGCACAAGTGGAAGCTGGCTTGGTGGTGAATAAAGTTTTCATATTATCAAACATATTCAAATTATTTATGTTTATTTTACGTGTATATTCGTAGAAGTGTAGTACTTATTTTCTTGTTTGTTTAGGATAGTAAGAGCATTTTCAATGATGGTTTAAAATAGAGATTTAGATTTTCAAAGTAATCGAAAATCTCTCCAATGAAGAAATGTATGGGAGATACAAATTGCATTTTTCGGCAAATTAAAAAAAATCATAAATTTATATATTTTTTTACATCAACAACAGGCAAAAGGTGGATTTAAATCTTTTTATTTGAGCAGAATTTGGATTTATATCCATCGAGATATAAACGAGGATGCAAAAGTGATTTTGAAAATATCAATTTACACCCAATTATACATCATCATTAGAGATACTTTTAGGACCTGTTTAACATGACTTTTGAGAAGTCAAATTATTTTCATTCATCGAATGTTGGAAAGCTCTAGTGCTTACTAATGTCCACTAAATAACTTGCATCACGGCTCGCAAAATCAAGTAATCAATTTTCTCTATTTGTGACGTCTTTAAACTATTCGATCAAGTCAACAAAAATCTTTTGGTATGATTTTGTCAAAATACTAGATTATATCAAATCAAAAATGCAATTCTTTTTAATTATTCTTCTTCATTTTTTATTTTATTTTTTCATGTGTTTTTGTTGATGTGTGGCACGTAGCCGTTACGTGTATGGATCAAACCTTGCCACACGAGCCATTCTTGAAAACTTGCCGTCACACTTTATTCACAAATTGGTCATACCAACTTTGAAATCGGTGGGATGGGTTCTTTTACACTTAACGTTAGCCACGATAATCTTTCTTATCTAATTAGAAAGAGAGAACTCTCGAGTCAAAGCGCGACTACGTTTAAATGTTAACTTTTTACGATAATGGGTTAAAATTGTGTGGAATAAAAAAGTTATAACTTAAATATTCAATTTACTTTTAAACAATTCTTAATTTCGTGTAAAATTAATGTAGAATGCGTGACACGGGGATTAAGGAGAAATTGTTTGAAAAACATCCTTCAAACATCGTCAAATTTCTCGAATAATACACCTTAAAGTGCGTAAAAAAAAAGACACAAAAACCCAATATTGGATGTATTTGATATGGGCGCACTATGCATGATTCGAATTGATTTGCGTAAACATAGGACCTTTTCTAGTGGCTTTATGTTTCCACTGCCCTATGCCCTCTTGCTGTCACCTCTCAATTACCAGTTGGACTTGATTTAAGTCAACGCTCTCTCGCCCCAAATTCAATGCTTCCTCCAATCGGGGTTTCCACCACCTTCTTGATTAAACGTGACCAGTTCTCAAGTGATTGTGACACACAGTGAAATCCTCATTTCTTCACATGATCAAACTAACAAATCCCTATTTAAATAAAAATTTATCGACCACACCATAGTCATATTGCACTTGCACTAAAATCGAGCGAAGGACATTTAAAATTGATGCAATGCATGTGCTTTATTGTATCAAATGTCGTGTGGATTGAAGTGTATAAAGTCTACAACGACCCCAAATTAGAAACACTCAAATGGTGAGCCAATTAGTCAAATTTCATGATATATAGAGTTCATAAATATTTACAGTAGCCAAAAAATCACCAAAAAAATAATAAAATAAAAAAAGTCAGCACATGAGTACATGTTTATAGAATTGAAGCAAACGCACCAACTTTCACACCAAACGCGCTGGAAAAAAAAAATAGATTGGGCCACTTTGAAAGCAATAATACAAGTTGCTACATTTTAAGAGAGGGTACGCTTATTGAAAGATTCGACTGTCAGGTTGGCTGTGAAAGCCGGAATTGAATTCATCTTTCGGATGAATACTTCAACCTGCAAAACCACCACTAAAATCATGTCCTGAACAGGGAATAATTTGGTGCACAGCAGTAAAAGAAAATAGCACATCACAAAAAGGAGTTAGTTCAAACCTGCCGAGATAACTCAGGATGTGAGGCATACTCATTTGCCTACATCGAAAAAGAAAGGAAGAAGAAAAACAACTTAGTTCATACTGTACATCGATTGATACGTATGTGCCTTGACTGCAAAGCATAACTAATAGCAACGTTCAAGAAATTCTACCGTTACAAGTAGAAATTGTGGTCATTTCTCCAGTACTAAGCACCGTTAATTAACTTGTGCTAAGCAACAATGACATGACAGATAAATTAATTGTTGAATCATTTAATTCCTAGGACCTACCATTGAACTTATTCACCAATTAATTAATGTGTCATGCAACGGTGCTTAGTAAATCATTTTTCGAACACAGACATGTCCATTCCCCACCTCATAGATCACTAAATTACAATTTTACCGCCCTTTATTACCATCAATTGTTGTCATTCAATATTACTTACGCAAGAGCTTCCCCTTAAAAGAAATGCTTACGTTTCTATTTGATATTACCCACGACATTGGAATACATTTGCCAAATCTAAAGGTTTTAACGTGCAAAAATCTCATTTTTCCTGTAGCCCAAAACTCAAAAAAAGAGTGGCATCCATTTTCACTCTAGGAATCTATCAATGAAGAAGACAGTAAGTCAAAAACCTCGAAGCAAGATCCATAGAAACTGTGCAAAGTAAAAGAGAGGTATACACTATTGATGGAAGAAAATCTTTTAAGGGACTAAAAAGAACCTTCTTCTACAAAGAGGAGAAAAAAGATCAAGTTAATGAAGCTTACCAAAAAGTTCATGTTCCCTGATTCATATTCAAATTCAAGATTTTCGTTGTCGCTTTGTGCGTAGATCGAGTGAAGGGTAAAGCGAGTAACTGGAATTCCATCCGAGCGTTGGTGGTCATCCATAACAATCTGGCAAAGTATTTCGAAGATCACTTCAACAGGCTTAGGAAATATGGGAAATAAATTCAGTCAAGAAGACATGTTGGCTGTTTATATTAGTATAGAGACAAGATACGGAATAAAATAAACCCATCTTGTTTACCATAACTCAAATGCACCAAACCACCACTGCTAATACTTTTATCAGTAATTGTTGGTCTTTGAATTTTTTACTAAGAGACCAATGAGCCTACTCATCTTTCAACAGAAAAAAATGTAGTTTCCATAACAAAGATGTCCGTTCATTCGAAGAATACTGGAAATTCACTAGGCCATGTCTTGTATCGCATGTGATTTGATAGATATGAAACGAATCAGAGAATGCTAGTAAAGTGAACAGGGCAGTTTCTAGTGTGATCCAAATCCTACACATGACAACTACACGAAATTCTAGCGCATATCTACATCATATCTTCTTCATTCCTAAATTTTGTATTATTAACTTGCAATAATATCTATTTCAGTATCTTATTTAATCAAACATAAAATGTGAATCCTGAGCCAATATCTTTTTCTTGTTAGAGTTCTAAACTTAGCCAGGAATCTCTATTTCTCTCTTTTTTCGATTGAGTGGAGGGAAAAAGGGAATTGAAGGATTGAAATTTCAATTACATCCAATGATTTACGCTATTTATTATCACGACATAGTGATTGTCACAACAAAAGAACAGGACCAGTCCTTAACACCCATTAAAGAAAGTCAATCGCATTTAGTGGATACATGTAAATTGTACAAGAAAATGGGAAAATGCAAATGAGAGGAAACTGGGAAAAAAAATGATGTCAAAAACAAGCATGACGAGAGGCTGGCAGAAGAATGAAAATGTTGAATCCCCACTAACTGCTGTTTTTACACGGAACCAATTCTTTGATTATGTAATGGAGCAGTTCTCTGATTTGACTAGAAAGATGTACCTTTGTCATACTGTTTTCACGTAAACTTTACTGCCTGTGAGGAGCCAAAACACTAACACTAGTAATTGTAGTTTGAGAACCAAAAAGAAAGTTCTAGCATGACATACCTTGTAACCAAAAAGTTCACAGCAAGCCCTTCTAAAAACTGAGATTCTGTCGGCAAAAACTGTTTTATATCTGTTTCATCAAATACTCAAGACTTTTTACTTTTATGCAGAGGAGCAAAATGTAAATGCTACAGCAAATATTTAGAGAATTTTATTTAAGCCTTGTTTGGTATATATTTTCATTTTCATTCTCATTATTCTACTCATTTTCAACCACACATTCTTCAATAAAATAATATTTTCCATCACATCAATAACTTTTCATTCTTTTTCAACCACAAATTCTATATCAATCCACTATTCCAGAATACATTCTTTCAAAATAATATATCTCAAACACACCCTTAATATTCACCTCTCCTCCCGTTTTTCAAGTGTTGCAATTTGCTCTTTCAACTGCTTGATATTTCCAGCAATGTAGGAGTCAACCAGTGCACCAGCATCAGCTAAAGTGAAATAACCAGTTAGAGCATGTCAAAAATCATGATTAAAAAAGGAAAAAGAGCCAGTGAGTGAAATAAAGAGTATATTTTTTATGAATATGAAGGCACCGCGCAAATGTAGAAGAGCAAATAGAAAGCTTGATAAAGAATATATTTTAGTTGCATAAGGATCTTAGCTCCATTTAGAAAGGTAAAGCCATAGCCCATTTCTCTGTCTTGGCTGCTAAGTGCTGACCTTCTATGCCAAGAAATTCAGCACCAGTTGGACAGTATACTTACTAGAGCTTCCATCTACTTCCTTATTGAAACATTGCCTAGATTTTCACAAGACTATTGAGACCTCAAACGAAAGGTTTCCAAGAATAACCACTAATGCCAAAATAAATAAATCATGATTTATTAAAGCCAATGAACAATGGAAAATAAAAAATGAACATCGCTTAAATTTATGTACAGAGTATTATGGGCTACTTGAGCATCAAACTCATAATGACGGGCTAGGAAGCACCGACACTGATACGAGACAACACTGACACGCCAACACAATTTTTTTAGAAAAAGTACCGAAGTGACACATCCCAACACGCTGCTTAAAATGAATTTTTTATATTGTAAAATAAATCTTTTTCGTTAATTTCGTCGTGTCAACAATGTATCGATAACGTGTCAACAACATATCTCGTGGCGTATCGACAATGTATCTCGCAACGGCATCATGTTGACGATGTGTCAAAACTGTACAAAATCATAAAATAATTTGGGCATGCCACCTTGCATTTTCCAACGCATGTTGACAGTGTATCTTCGACGTGTTGGTAATGTGTTGGTGACGTGTCCAACTGTACAAAATCAAAAACTAATTTAAACAAGCCCCCAGTGTTTCCATCACATGTCGATGTCATGTAGGATACCAACTCGCTGGTGCCAGGAGAGTGTTGGTGCATCTTGGACAACAAACGGTCTCCGCTCCAATATAGATGTAAAAAATTGTAATTGGAGTTACTACCTGACTCAATACCTATTTTACATCAGCATGGGACAACTATCCTTTAGAACAATTATCTTCAAATCTAAGGAAAGTCATTTAGTGTCTAGAGAGCCAAAGTTTAGTCCACTCTGTATTGTAGCTCCCAAAAAGGGGATTAAATTGGGCAACTGTCCCAATTAAATACCGCCACACTCAAGTATTCAAATATGGAAGATGCTTATGTTGGCTCGTCAGCCATTCTTATGCAGAAGTTTCTTTTTATGTAAAATACAATTTCGCCTAGTTGACATAAAAAGTTCTAGGAGTAAGACCTCCAGATGCAGTATAGATTTTTAAGTTTTTGTACATGTCCTCCAGGAAAGAAGGGGAAGAACAATATTATAACAAGTTAAACAGACATTCACGAAATCCGTGCCAATAACATGGAGATTAAAATTGTCCAACTGCTATTGAAATAAAGGGGCGACACTGCAAACCCACACTCCCATCCACCCCTAAACCCCAAGGATCCCCAAACCCAAGTTCAGGGAGTTCCATTTAATGAAGTATTAGAACTGTGCACAAGTAATAGATGCACCTCCAAAATGCTTGTATAGCAGTTCTTTACCATGAGATATTAAGTGTGACTAAGATAGAGCATTGTACTAGTGACAAAATGAGAGAAAGGTGAGAAGGATGAACTAAAGTTTCAAGAGGCTGACGATCTAATAGTAGATTAACTTACATGACTGCTTTTTAAGGTCTTCAACCGCCTGCAATTTCTCCTTCGTCTTCTGCAACTCATTTTGCAGAGCCTCTATTGTTTGTTTTGCCTCATTCTCAACTGCTAGGGTATTAACCATTCGCAGAACTTTCGTACTTGCAGAAGAAAAATCACCATGTCCCAGCTGCACAAGGGAAAAATAATAAGAACAAAAGTAAAAAAAAAGGATTGTGCATCCAAATAGACGACTCCAGTAAAAAAAAATGCTTCTGGCCTCTTTACTTATGACACTCACTTTCTAGTTCTTAAATATCAATGTTCATTGTAATAAATATTTCAAAACTTGACAAGTTTTCTAAAATTTTATACCCATCATTAACAATAAATCCATCATGGAACACACTACTTGAGATAGCCAGAATTCTAATGGGATTTAAGCATGAAAAAGGTTGGGATGACCACACGCATTCCTAACTCAGCCATAAGATATCAAGGCACATATAGGCGTGACCATACTCGAAAAAAATCAAGCCTTTTACTAACTTATGTGGTTGATGAGTTTGAGCTCCGAGTTATCTTTTTATCGCACAAAGAGATATCTAATATCAATACCCCTCATCACAGACTAATTTGGGACTTCTTTGGCCAGAATTCTAATGGGATTTAAGCATGAAAAATATTGGGATGACCACACGCATTCCTAACTCAGCCATAAGATGTTAAGGCACATATGGGCATGACCATACTCGAAAAAAATCAAGCTTTTTACTAAATTACGTGGTTGATGAGCTTGAGCTCTGAGTTCTCTTTTTATCGCGCAGAGATATCTAATACTAACACCCCTCATCACATACTAATTTGGGACTTTTTTTGTTCATTGTGTTTTGTTGTCTATTTCCTGTGCGTACCATGAAATATGAATTGTAATAGCATTTGTACCAGCTTTCGGATATAAACAGTATCGAAATTGTGTAAAGCACAAGAATATTACCAATGGCACAGCTAGCAAAAACCAAAAAATACTTCTGGCTTATGTCTTGTAGAACCAACCTTGGATTCCAATATAGCTATCTCAGAACGAAGGCGATCATCTTCTCTCTCTAACATCTTTATTCTTCTTGCTTCATTATTTAACCTCTCATTTAGCAATTTCATTTCATCGAGTTGACGTCTATTAGTCTCCCTTTGTTCAGATAAGTTGCTTTCTAGTTCCCTGATAACGCTTTCCTTCTTAGCAAGACAGGATTCTAGTTGCTGTCAACATACAGAAATTATGAGCACAGATGAACTGGACCATGAAAATAGTTATACTAATTAAAGAAACAATGACACCTCATTACCTGAACAATAGTTCCACTGACTAATTCCTTACCGTCATCAAGACTGTTGCACCCTTTCATTTCATCAACAGCGTGCTTCAAGCTATCTCTTTCCTCTGTAAGTGATGCAATCTACAAAAAAGCATCAGTTCAAACATAACAATTGTAGAAAGACCAAACAAAAGTCGGAGAAGCTTGATATTTGCTGTATTGTTTGAATTGCTTCTATATTCTTAAGGGAACAGCAGATTAGAAATCATGACCTCCAGCAAAACTTATAAACGAACCAATAGCCCCATATTCAAATGTATAAACTCATGAAGTTCGCTGAACATTTTCGTCAATTATTCACTAAGCAGACTTGAGTCAGACAGAAGTGAAAAAGATAAAAAGAAAAAGATGGTTAAAAAAAATCATCAATGTCATCAAGCACTTTGGCTAGGTCATCAGGCTAATAGTAGAACTCAATGATGGACCAAATGATGACAGATTGTCATCACATCAGATGGATAAAACTCACTAACCATCAATTTTAGCCTTTTAATTTCTAATTTGGATAATTCTGCCATCTCTTTTGCCAGTGCAGCCTCAGTTTCTGCACTTTCTTTATCAAGCAATGTGGTATCAAGAGCAACTTCTACTTGCTTCAAACGTGCTTGGGCCTCACCCACTTTCATCATGCTATCATATGACTCTCTGCATGATCCAACAAAGATGTTAATAGAGACCATAAATATAGACTATATAAATAATTTTAAGCAATTCAACACTGCCCCACAAATAACAGGTCATTAAGCTAATAATAAACCAATGCTCATTTCCAAGAAACAACATTACCGACTGAGTAAAATGGGGTTGTCATATTTGCTAACTGACATCTATTTGCTAAATGAGAAGATAGAATTATATTGGTTACATGAAGCGCTGATTTTCTTTGAAAATTATTTATGAACCTCACTCGTTGTAGTTGGTAATTTGCAGCAAAATGTAAAGCATGGATATTAAAGAACAGAACTTATT
>CAIGRP010119683.1:0-12071 GCA_903798385.1 Fraxinus cuspidata
TAAATTGTTGAGAGTGTAAAGAATGCGAGATTGATATTTGATAGTGAGTTTGATGGGAAAAATATGTTGTAGTGGATGGGTATTTATAGGGAAAAATAAAATTAAAAAATAAAAATTATTAGGATCAAAACGGTCACTGAAATAAATTCAGTGACCATTCTGGTCACTCAATTTTTTCAAAATTTATTATATATAAATATATATATATTTTTTAATTATTATTATTTTTTTTTAACGAGCCACGAGCCGAGCTTGCTCGTGGCTCGTATAGGACGAGCCCGCTCGACGAGCGGCTCGCCATCTCGGCTCGTCTGTCGAGCTACCCCGCTAGGCTCGAGCTCATTTTTGACGAGCCGACAAGCCGCTCGGCTAGTTTGCCACCACTAGCTCGAGCCCCAGCCAATCTGTGTGGCTCATTTTCGGCCCGTAACAAGCCAAGCCTAAAAAAAAGTGATTTGCAAAACTTTAAAAAAAATTTAAAAAAATAGGCAACTAGTTTTACTGCTTATATATATAAAAAAAATGAGCCAGCTCGACTCGCTAAGGCTCGAGCCGAAAGATCGGGTCGAACCTAAATTTTTTGGCCGAGCCAATTGGTGGGAGTTTAACCAATCTGACATTGAAGCATTATGATTGGGATGTGAAAAATAATGACATGACATAGAAAATGTGCAAGTTTCTTACAAAATTCCATGAGTTTTTCTTTTCTTTTTCACAAACGAAATTATTGTATATGATCATTGACACATATTTGCCAAAGATTATCGATGACAATTTTGTCACAGATGTAATTCGGTGATGGGTTTTTAATTCTCTTACAAGTTTCAATAAATAAGTTAAATATCATTTTATTTTTCTTTATAATATTACTTACGAGTGAGCTATTTTTTAATTTTACTTTATTTTCAACAAATTTTTTCATTAATATTTAATTCAAATATTTTTGTTAGTTTTTATTTGTTGAAAAGATTATGTCAATAAATTAAGTTTATTAGACTATTTATATTTTTAATATTACTAATTACAAATAATGTTAGTTTGAAAATTGGAAGTCAATCCGGTTCCTAAATAAATGGGGGGTTTTATGCAATTGCATACCTTAAAATATTGAGTCGGCTCTATTTAATTTTAATTAATCAAATCGGACTACACCTACACGAGGATCAATTCAATTCTCCCACCTATTTGGCATCAATTATTGAGGTAACCATTCATCATGCAAAAATACAACTCGATGAGGTGTAACAAAACAACAATACTATAATAAATTAAGAATCTTTGAACGTTGAATGCAAGAAAAAGTTCATAGTCTATCCTTTCGTCCTTTGAATAAACAGTTTTAAAAGAAGAAATGCATTTTATTTAATCATCCTAATAGAAGATTTGTAAGATATTTGGCCTTTTTTTTAAAAAAAGAAAAAAACTTACTTATAATTAAGTAAGTGTTAAAAGTGAATTATTTTGTTGATCTAAGTTGGACAACAAATTACTTTTAACTGTTTTTACTTCGGAAAAAGTAACGTATTCAACTAGAAAATTCACTTAAAAATAAGCCCCTGTTTGGCATACATTAAAATTTTCATTCTTATTCTTCTACTTATTTTCAATCACGTTCTTCAATAAAATAATATTTTTCATCACATCAATAACTTTTCCTTCATTTTCAACCACACATTCTCCATCAATTCACTATTTCAGAAGACATTTTTCCAAAATAATGTGACTTAAACACATTAAATTTTAAATTTATTCAAACATCAGTACGAGGTCAGATGGCTAAACGTTGTTTAATTGTTGGAAGATCTGTCACAATGAAAACGACCATTTTCTTTTATTGAAAACTATTTGATCTGTTATCCTTATATCTTAATAAAGTGGATTGCTATCTAATCTAATAATTAATTTCATAAATTCTACAATTTTAGTCAAAAATTGCGGGAAATGATGGACGACCACTAATTGTTTTGATGTTTTTAGGAACCACTTATTGACGTGTTAGCAAGTTAGTCTTCAACCTTCAATTTTAAGATCAGGATTAGCCTATACAATGGAGGGGTTGCGTTTTTGGTGAAAAATTGAAAGAAATGTTGTATTTTTTTAAAAAAGATTTCTAGAATGGAGAGTCGCAGTGTTCAGGTTTTATCGACTGTTTACAAAAAAAAAAAAAAAAAAGGAGCCATAAGACCATCTATGTAGAGCCAATGTCGAAAGGTCAAGAAAGTTGATGACTCGATTACAGGAAAGTTGACGATCTTGTCAGATAAGCTCTTACTTACACAAAAGATGTACTGATCTGGACACTGTTTCGAAAAGAGACTCGATGAAATAGACATGTCTGTGATTGTGCGAACTACCTGGATTGTTTCACTTTCAGTTTTTTCTCCTTTTTAATTTCTTCTTTTATTTATTTAATGCTTTATCTATTTTGTCCTTGCAATAGTGACTAGAATGTCAATTTGTTCGCTAAGAGTAGTAGCGCCCACTTATGCGTTTTGATAGGTAAAAGGATGTAACGAGTTTGCTCTATTTCTTAAGCTGGAGGACCAACCTGCTTCTCAGTCCATAGGTTGGGACCAAAAATGCAATTTTCCTGTCTTAGTAGCAATATATGAAATATGGATCTTGCTACACATGATGTCACATGACACTCTACTATTTGTCAATTTAATATACAATCAATTTTTTCATTCAATTTTTTCTCCCCACATCATTTACGGTAATAGTTTATTTACATTTTTTATGTACAAGTAGCAAAATCCATGAAATATGTATCAAGCAAATTTTCAATAGCACTATGTGTGTTGTGGATATTTATTTTGTAACAATTCGAATTTGTGATCAAGTCGTTAACTCGTGTATGTTTCATTTTGAAAGAGTCCAAGTCTATCTTATCCTTTAAGGCAATCTATCTTATCTCACATAAGATAGAGTTCAGGATTTGGAGAAAGCAATAGAAAGTCGTGGGGTAAGATATGTACAAGTACTCCCAAATAAAACAATACGTGTGAGTTAACGGATTAATCACATGCTCGAGTCCTTACATGTTTTCTTCTCACTTTGATAAGAATCTTTATTTTCATCTTGCTATACACATCAAAATCCATCAACAACCAAAAAAAAACAGAGAGAGAGAGAGAGAAAAATTCGAGTCGACATTAGGATAATTGTGTGCCAAGTGTGTTAAACAAAATGCAATTGAACTTTTTTCATAAATACATATACAGCACATAACTATAATACGAGAACTGATCAATAACTAAATTTGGTTGAGAAGACACAGCTGTTTCATCAACTAAAAATGTTTTTATTTCACACATAACAAAAACAGCATGCAGAGCAACTATAACTTACGATGAGTAGGTTTTTGTTTCTGGGAAGACAGTGCTGGCTTCCCAAATATGCCACAACAACCGGAGACCTTAGGAGATGGCGGTTCGACTGCTGGTGTAACTGTCCTTGATCGACATATATTCCCTTCGTTCGACCAACTGCGTGTAATCTTGGGTTTTGATTCTGTATTTCGTTTGTTGTTGTTGTTGTGTTCGTCTTTCTTCTTCACCGCCAAATTTAACTTGTCATCCCAAACCAACCCTGAAGAACCTTGTCTTCTAAAGGATATTTCCGACCTTTGCAAACCACTCATCCTCTCACACAAATAGATTATATCATCAATAGCTGATCCTGAACTACGATTGCTCCTTTGGGGTATACTATGAAAATTGGGCAGTTTTCCTCTATATATATATGCTAATGTAATATTTTATATGATCACACCACAATTTATATTTATTATATCATATTTTAATTGCATTTAAGCTCCTCCATCTTTAATTATTGTAGCATTTTTATTCTTTTTTTGTCGAATTCTTATCTTCAATCTTCTATTAATTAGTATATCTCGCCCTTGATATTTTATGTCAAAATATTTTGTTTCCATGTTTTGAAATGAAGGAAAAATAAGTTGTTACGCGCTATTTCAACGAAATTTTTGGACATAAATATATTAACTAATGAAATGTTTGAGGATAAAAATGTCTTGAAAAATCGTTAGGGACATAAATATAATAATGAGTAAATATTAAAAACCTTAAGTTTAATTAAAATGTGGTGTAACAAAATAAAAATTATAGTGTGAATATAATCATCCCTGATCAAAACGTCAAAATTTTGATATATAGACCAAAATAACCATTATTGTAGTTAAATAAAAAAATAAGTAAAATGAAAATCAGATTACATCTTCACTTGTAGGTAGGATCATTTCACTAAATCCTAATAACATAAGAGGTTTACAGCTTATAAATACTTAAATTTAAATTTAATCAAGAAAAAATAGTGGGAACCTCTTTTAAATGATTACAAGTTGGGGACATCTTTTGTAGCTGGGGTTTAATATATTTTCTATTATATAAAAGTTCTTTAGTCACGATTGCATTTGAAATGCTCTTATTAGGAATTGGTTGGTAAGATAAGTTGATTTTTCTTTTTGTCTTATAATTTTTTAATTATTTTATTTTATTTATTTAAGTACAATATGGGACATTTTAATCTTCATATAAATAAAATTGACATTTTTAACAATCAATTGAATGAAAATCATCGAAAGAACCAATTACGCTTATTAAGTGAAAGGTTGCGAATGTTTGCGCCAAGATTTGAAGGTTACGGACCATTTTCGCGAAAACCTCATAGGTTAAGAGGCAAATGCACCAAAAAGGTCGTGCTTTTACACAGATTTTGAACGTTATTTCTAGTAATATGAGAAATATTTTGTTTGAATTTTTAAAAGAATAAATCTGCAATTACAGGAAAAATCCCACAAATTTTGCACGTACTGTCTTCTTGTGATTGGCTGCTGCCAAAAAACAGCTGTCTTCCTGTGCAAAATCTGCGGTTTTTTCCTGTACTTGTAGCATTGTTCTTTTTAAAAATAGGTTTAACTACATTTATTTAAACATAAAAACTCAAACTTTACCCTTTTCACCAAATCAATCATTCTATTTGACTGAATTGTGAAAATATAACAGTTTCACGATTAGACTCAACAAAACAGTAATACACAAACATATATTTCAAGATTATCTTCATTAATATTATCAACAACTCCTAGACCATACCAACCATATCATTGATGTGTATTACTAGTCTTGTCTAATGTCAATAACTCATCCAAATATTTCTGAAGACCAACCAAATTAAAAGATCAATAAGCAGAAAATAAAGTAGGGAAACCAGATTGTAAACGACTTAATAGATTCATACACTGTGTATCAAAATATGATGTTTCTCGCAGAAATTATTACTTCGTGTACTCGTATTATTACTCAGAAGTAATGGAGCACAAGTGACTATGCAACACATTGATTCAGTGAGTTAAAATTTGTATACCATGTTTTCTGTATATCCAAGCTCCTTGAGTATGCCAGTCAACTGCAAGAGAGGAAAAAATGTAATATCATTAAAGACTGGAAGAGGAGAGAAATTTTGGAGAATCATTTTCTCTTAAAGATATATAAAATATACCTCTCCTTGTGAATAATCTTTTGCCTTGTCACCAGATATATGTTTCATCATTCCAGGAGGACCACAAACCTGGAAAATGAACAGAAATTCCGTAAAAGAAGCAGTAATAGAATCGATCCAGCTTCAAGGTTAATGGAAATTCAAACACCATGAAAAAATATAAATGTCTTTCATTACTTGGGCAGGCTAGTAATATAGGAAAGAGATGGAAGATTTTTCATCATTCAGTTAGATAAATTCGAATTACCAACACATGATTTTAAGACTCCCAAATTCCAACTCGTGTTTTTCCTTTCTACCTGTCTAGTTTAAGTCAATTATTTTCCCACCAACCTTACCAGTTGAAACAAAGACTGTTAGAAAGATTCAAGTTCCTATGTTTTAAATTTTTGGAAACGACAACGTGCTCATGTTATCAACATTTACATAATCTGGAAAAGATAAATTACACACAGCAATGATTTTGCGAATTTAGAGAATGTCACAGAATGCAGAACTTCTTCACTAATTATAAGAATACAACCATGATAACAATAAGTACAGGTAGAACCAATCAAGGATAAATTCAAGGAAATGATGAATATGGTGTAGGAGTATGTATGCATAAAGTTCTCATACAGGAGCAATGCAATCCAGTAGAATAAGTTAAAAGAGAAAGAAAGTATACCAAAATTAAAATGGTTTCAAGTCAAGACGTGGTTTCAGAAGATTTGATTACTTTATCTTTTAATAGATGTAGCGATTGGTTGAACACAGTAGCAAACCAATCACAAAGTGACCCCAAATTTATTGCGATAAGGGTTTGGTTTTTATTTTTACAGCATCATATTATCATTGAATTTTTTTTTTTTTTTTGTCACAATTATTTTTAAAATTATCATTTTGCAGTAACCTAGCTGGCAGATCTAATTTGATTCCGATATGTTGATAATTTTGTTCGAGAAGATGAGAATCGTATGCATAGCAGAGAGAGCTTACAAGAATAAGTGTATCATCACCAGGGCCAGGCAATCCTTTCTGAACCATGTCATTTGATATGTAACCCGTGCCTCCTTGCCAATCTCTTGTTGGAGTATCAACAGTGTAGAATACCTCTCACACACAAAGGATATTTCAATACAAAAGATAAAGAAAAAAATTCAAAACATATAGTAATGCTTATGTGATGATTCTGGAAGCACCTTCAAGTTTGGGTGCTTAGCTGCAAGTACATCTAGCTTCTTTTTGAGAAGTATGTCATCAGGAGATAAATTAGCATAGAGCAATGTCACCTACAGAGTAAAAATTAATCACCAATATGATGTTAAGAAAGCATGCTTATAATATTAAAATACAGCCCACGTTGTGACGTTAAAATACTCAAGTTTTAAACGTGAAAAAAAATAGAAGATTAAATAATTATTCTTACCTGGGTATTATCATCAGGGTTTTTAAGGATAGCATCTATAATCTGAAGCATCGGAGTGATGCCAGAGCCTCCTGCAACCTGAATATAAAATTTGAAGTGTAAATTCAAAAAAACTGATGTAAACTGCATAGTTCATATACCAATTTGAAAGCATTATGATTGTATTCACCAATTACCACACTATATATGGAGAAACTTACAGATTTGGTTTATTCTTTCTTTCCAAAAAGAAAAATCAAGACAAAGGATGTTGGTATAAGATAAAATACATAATAGAATATGACGTATCACTGGTATAAACCTAGATAGAGTAAGACCTCTCTGTAGTTGATACTCTATAAAATAACCTCCACATAGTCGTAAAAAAATTTGGTCCTAGCTTGGGCCAGTTATAAATAAGAATAAAATCCATATTGTAAGTTATAATTTTTCTAAGCCCCATCTTAAGGAACTTGCCTCCACATAGTAATAATTATTAGTATGTGCAAAAAATATAAGCTAGGTTATATTAAAGGTTTAAGAAATAAAATATTTATCTAAAGTTGTTTGAGACAAAAAATATTCTCTGTTACATTAAACATTTAAGATAACTTCGCATATTTCCAACGCGAATAGATACGTACTAGTTTTTTGAAATAATGTCTATACCTTTGTTTTGACATGCTCTTAATTAATTATTCATGTTCATACTTTACCCCATACCACTTGCACTAAGGATAACTAAGTCAAAACAATAATATTTGTGACTACACTTCTATTAAGGCCGCATTTGACAGCTATTATTTGAAAACTCTTTTTTCTACATACTCATTTTCAACTACACATTCATAAAATAAAATATTCTGCATGTATATCCAATTTTTTTTCCTACTTTTAACAGCATATTTTCCTAAAAATCACTATTCAATACATTGATTTTCTCCAAATAATGGTCATCAAACAGGGGCTAAGTTATAACGTCCTCATAGTAATAAAATTAGTTTGGTCTCAGCATTCTGACTGTAGAGAAGTTTTACTATACTGAAGGTGGATAATTTAGACGTGAGGATCTGCTTCTAAATTGTACATGACAATCTGGACTAGTTGGTTTAAGAACATCAATTAAAGAGTAAATAAAGTTGAAAATTTCATATTATTGTGCGAAAACAAAGACAGAAGCTCTGATCAGCATATAAGAATTGTAGCTTGAAAGATAAAAAAGAAAGTTCAAGGATCACATGGATTTTATGGGAAACAGCAA
Source organism: Fraxinus cuspidata (assembly GCA_903798385.1). Taxonomy (NCBI): domain Eukaryota; kingdom Viridiplantae; phylum Streptophyta; class Magnoliopsida; order Lamiales; family Oleaceae; genus Fraxinus; species Fraxinus cuspidata. Next base: position 8,172 of record CAIGRP010119683.1, read on the forward strand.
TAATACACTAAGTGTAGAATGATAAATCCGAACACATACTTCGACATTAAGCCCCCACCTTCAACTGTTATTCGAGTTTAAATTCAAACATTAAGAGCCTGTTTGAGCCTCATTTTTTTGCCCAAAATGCATTTTAGAATAGTATTTTGATGAAGAATGTGCGATTAAAATATAAGAAAAAGTTTTGGATTTGCATGTAATGTTATTTTATTGAAGAATGTATGGAAAAAAATAAGAGAGAGAAAAATGTATTTTGGAAATACTGGGGACCAAAAAAGGGCTAATTGTGATTGATTCTTAAATTCTCACACTTATGTGATCTGCAGCGTTCCATGTGTTTCGCACGTACACATATGACGAGGTTTTTACCAAGGCTATCAACTTTTGACGCAGCTTATTCCAGAATTTACATTTGTAGAGCAAGTTTCTGAAATTACTTGGTCACGATCCAAATTCGATTTGTTTCTTTCTTTTCTTATTTGTATCTTGATTCCGAAGTATACCATGTTCTGCAGTAAAATTTCAAAATCATGATCTTACCATGCCAATATGTTTCTTCATATTGGGACTGTATCTGAGCTTTTCAATAGGTCTGCAAGACAACAAGAGGAGGAACCCCGCATTGGTTTGATTATAACTAAAATGGTTCTTGCCTGATAGTCAATCTTATAAAACTTACCCTTTCACTTCTACGACATCTCCTGGTTTTAAGCTGGCAAAATGCTGACTCATTTTACCTTCTGGATACACCTGTGAAGTTTCCAAAGCATTTTAAGACATGACCATAAACAAAATATTTACATTTCAAGAGAACAGCATATAATTAAACAAAGATTACCAGATATAAAAGCAAACTAGACTGACAACCCATACCTTAATTAATAAATCGAAGTATCCCTTGGCATCTGGATCCGATATAGGTGTATAACTGAAAAGAACAACTTCCTGAATATTATTGATTTGGCATATTAATAAATCATCTCTCAAAACCTAGCATTCGATAGAATTTCACAGGTCTACATGTTTTATTTTCAATTTCGGAACTGTGCCTTCTGCATACAAATTAAAATTTCAATTCATAATTTTAAAATTTTACAACCCGTTTTCCAGATTTACTTGTCTTGGTTTGTGGTATTCTCCGAATCTCCAGAAGTGATCGAGTATTTAAAAAGAGGTCAAAATTTGCGGACATTCCAAAACGAAATGAAGATGGTTGGTTGAATGTGAGAATAATTAAAAATAACAATACTGAAATATCAAGATCAATGATATAGAACAGAATAGTATGAACAATTTGTTTCCCTTCCTACGAAGACAGATTATTAACATCAGGGGAAGTAAATGTAGGGAGGAATGTAATATCATGAAAGTGAACACACGTTAGCACCCACAAATTGAATGCTAATTACAAATAATTATATATAACAAAAGGGGGGGCGTAGAGCATGGGAAAGTATGATTATGCGAACTTACGGACGAATAACATATTTGGGTTTTCCTTCAGGATTTTGTCCTGCAGGTGCCCTTCAAGAAAAACAAGTATTTAGGAGTCAGTTATAGCAGACATAGCATACCCAATAAAGTTCCCTAGTAAAGCAAGTTTACAAAAAAAATCTTTAAAACTATGCAGGACTCTTTGACAATACTCTAGAGCTCAAATCCTCCTGAGTTGCACCTATTTAGAGTATTATGAATTAGCTTTTTGCCTTTTTCCTGAATTTTTTCAAGTAAAGAAATTTTTGCAATTTCACCATAAATTCATGTCATATGTAGAAGATACTTCTTTTGCAGTCTCAAGTTAGTTATTCTTTCCATGATATATGGAAGATATTTCCTTACATGGGAGTTTTTATTTCTTGGGCTTTAAAGTCATTAGTGTTAGTTTGGTATTTGAACATAATTTATGTTGTATGATATTTTGTCAAAAACCCTTGTGTTGCAAATCGCTAGTCTCTCTTCTCTTTATTCTTTTTCTTCTCAGTTTTCTGCGCCTATATTCAGATCTGTTTCCCTTTTTTTACCATGATATTTCGGCCCTAAGTTTTCCCTACAATTTGGCTCCATTTGCAGGATTTTATCATGCCTCTGGGGTCAACCTTATGTTCTCTGTTGTCCTTTCAACTCCATCACTGCCAAAAGAGTGTTTTCCTAAGGAAGGATTTTAAGAAAATTATTTGAGTCACATGAATTCGTCACCATAAAGGATAGATGTCTTCATAAATTGGTAAATTTTAGCTTGAGAAAGGAATTATTGGGCATGAAAACACTCTTGTGACCAGAGAGAATTAGAACATTTCTCATTCAAATTCTTCTTCTAATTTAGACTTGATGCTTCTATTGCTGCAACTTCACAAGCACAGATTTATTTTCTTGAATCACGTCATTCCCTTTAGACTGAGACTAACGAAATATATAGAAAGGAATGGAAGCACACCATCCGTGTAATGGATAATGCCTCTTTTTCTCCTGAAGTTGCCCATCTTAGAAGTCAATTACCTGAGCAAAACTTTATTCAGGTGAAAGGCCCTCACTTGAACCTAGTAGGAAGTCAAATTTGCTGGGTCAACAAAAAGCAGAGAAAGGTCCAATAGAGCCTAAGGCCTGACAGGTTTGATATGTTGATGAAGACCATAGTCACTAGCTTCCTTGCTGGTTTTTATGGGTTCAAAGAATACAACATCATGTTAGGATTTATTCAGTTGTCATACTTAAAAAAAAACAAACTCGAGGACAATTTTTATCCCACCAGGGGAGTATATTAGCCAATAAAAGTGATGCAACAAGGAAGCAGCTAAAAGTCTATTCAAGGAAATAGACTAAAAAGAAGTAGAATTTGAGTTCATATAGATCTTAGTAGTTTTATATGTTAGGAGTTTGATATTTATCAATATTATCTTTCATTACAAGTTTGTTTAGATCGAAAGATTAATTAGTTTGAAAGACCTTTCTCTATATAAAGGGGCTTAGGTTTTAGTTTACAAACGCCCTTGAATATCTGAATATTTTTATTTCTCTTGCCATAAATTCTTCTCTTCTTTGATCCCCTTTCCTTTCTTGTTCATTTTTATGTTTGTTGTCTGCTATAGGAAATCCAAGTTCGAAGGAAAAATCTTTAATATTGCATGCTCCTTTGCAATATTATAAAGCCCAAATCACTCATGAATCCTGGCTAGGTAGATCATTATTAATTAATCTGACTTTATTTATGCATTTTTAAGTGCGGGATTTTCGTTAATTCAATAACATCTGTAATCAGCTGTCCACCAATTTTTTATTTCTTTTGAGTTGAAGGTTTAAGTTTGGTAATGCGACGATTTTTTCCGAATTAGAGTTTGAAAACCTAGTAGGCTGTGGTGTCTAAAAAAAGACCCGTAGTTCTTCTCTATGTTTTCTTAGCCAATATGTCGAAGTTTTTTCGTTTATCACTAATAGTCAGCCTATGGTTGTCTTGCATCAAGAGTTCACCAGGAATCATCAATCACTTGATACAAAAATTAGAAGAACTAGGAAGCCTAGTTTAAAGGTTTTGAGCTCCATGCAAAGAAAGAAGCCTTGTCAAAAGGTCAGTCTTCCTCTCTAATTTCCTGTGATTTCAGCATCATAAATACAGTGTGCTGTGAGGTCCATCTCTTCACAGTAACATATTTAGACAAATCAACCCCAATTTAATGAAAAGACATGATTTTGCTCACAAACACTTTCCTCTCGATCATATTCAATCCCAACATTTTATGTAGACTCCGAGCCACAATCTATGTTAAACCACCATGAATCCAAACTAGTTTAAGCAGTTTTACATCAATTTTGGCACCAGAGCCAAAAGATCCTAAGTTTAAGATTATCCATTTTTTTTTTTTTTTTTAAAAGTAATCAAATATATTAAAATCAATGTCAAATACA
>CAIGRP010119689.1:0-11263 GCA_903798385.1 Fraxinus cuspidata
TTCAGACATTGAGGAGTGCAAAATGGTAGACCGCTGGAGAAGTCACAAGAATATAGAGGAAGAAGGTGGAATAGTTGGGCGGGACAATAATGAAAATCTTGTAAACTAGAGGTTCAACTATGAATTGAAGAATAACTGATTGTGCAGCCGACGCAAGACTGGAAACTCTTTTTTCAAACCACTATAAATAACCAAAATAACAAAGTCAAGCTAATGACTATAAACAAGTGTTTATTAGAAGGTAACCTAATTTTTTTCTCTTTTATTTAAATTTGTTTTCTAGAATATAGATTTATAAATATTATTGCTTTTAATTAGTATAGGGTATTTTCATCCATATATTTCCCTTTAGTGTGTGTTAGAGTTTATTATAAATTGTTCCATGTTATGATTGATTTTTTTAAAGAAACATCACACTCGAACATATTGGACAATGGAAAATACATAGCAAAGTAAGCCAGTACTTTTCATGCCACACCACCTGCAGATATATACCATGGGAGTACTTGGTTTTTTTTTTTTGCCCTTAATTTTTATATATTGATTGTTATAATTTTAGACATTGAGAGCAATATTTGTTATAAGTTTGGTAGTGGAAAAATTTTGAGTTTTTATTAGTTTGTGTGCATGTTCGAGTGCAAAAATAATAATAATAAAAAAAAATCTTAAAATAAAAAAAAAAATTTATTTTCAACTTATTTATTGCTTTTGTATGTTTGTTCGTGTTAGATGAATTTGCCTACTATGATGCATATATTAGATTATAAATTGTGAAAAATTGCTTAATAGGATTTATTTATGCTTATTCATACGAAATTTGATATTTTTGCGTACAAAATTTATGTTTTGCATTATGAAATAATAAACTAATTCAAAATTTGAATAAGTTAAAAACAATTAATTAGTGGACATAGATGATGAATCTAATTAACCACTAATTATACATCCTTAAAACCAATTTTAGGATAGTTTGTGGTGATTGAGCTGTTGTAGGGAGATATTGAGATGAATATGGATTCCGTGTGCTAAATTTTGTACGGATTTGTCCAATAAGATGAAAATCGGGTTAAAATCTTAAGTTCGGGTCGATTTTTAAGAATGAGCATTTAGTAAGGAATATTGCATGGATAATGAAAGAAAATAATATAGAAAATAATAATAAATATGTGTTGTTGTCTTATTGTGAACCTTCTCTTTGTAGCCTTTATGATTCGAGTAATTAAACCTACAGGGATATCTAAAAATTTGGTGCCCTGAATTGGGATTCATAGGTCGAAAGCTCGCTATAAGGGTCATTAAGTAAGCTTAAAGGAGAGAAGTCTAGACAAAAGATGAAAAAATAAAAAAAAATTTTGTTACATGTCTTGATTAAGTTTCGAACACTTATTTGAGAGAATTAGACTTTTGACAATGTATTATTAGCTTAATTAATTCTTAGAGGTTGAAGCAATAGAAAAATAAGGAGAATTCTCATTTGTCAAAGTGTTAAGCTGCAATTGGTAAAATCTAACCAAACTAGAGAGGGTGGTAATTAATATTATATTAAAATTCAACCTTATATAACACAATGGGGAAAGAGTGAAAATAATGAAGTTTGAGGGGGTGTATCTTACTCGAAGAAATGAAACATTTGGTCATAGAAGGTCGGGAATTGAATCAATTTATGGATTTGTGATGGTTTACATGAAGCCTCTCACACACTCGTGTCAGTTTTGCATTGAATAGGTAGCGATTGATTTAACATTATGATTTTGTAGTAGTTTATAGTTTCAACTATGAAAGTCCAATCCTGAGGCTAAAAGTAGATTATCCAACCAAGTTATTTGTGAAAATTTATGTAGTTAAGCTTTATTTTGTTTGAGGATAAACAAATGTTCAAGTTTGGGGGTGTTTGATAAGTGTATTTTGTACACTTATATGTACCCTTACTTTTCATTTCCAGTGGTCAGCTCTTGGATTACTTGTGTATCTACTCAGTTTACTAATTATGTGGGTTATGTCCGGTCCTGTGCAACTTATCAAGTACATCAGACTTCCAATAATTCAATAGTATTCTACTTGAGAGACACTCTCTCCTTTGTTTTTAGATGGATGCTCTAAGATTTCACTTTACTTGAGCAAAAAAATTAGAGTTGGGTCTAATTTGGGCTTTTGAGGTATTTTTGGGAGAATTGAAGCAAGGTACCAAAACCTTTCATTTAGTAGTAGACTTGACCCAAATATTTTATTTATGTCACCGTAGGTACCAAACCCTTAAAAAGTTCGCAACTTAAGTCCAAAATGACGGTTTCCGTTAGTTTGACCCCAAAAATCGTCATTTAACCCCAAAAATTAAAAATTTAATATTTTTTCCCAAATAAGACGAGCATTTTAGACATAAACACATTTTCTCTATTAAATCAAATATTAAAAAACCAAAAAAAAACAAAAAAACAAAACCACAATCCCCACCCATATCATTCTTTACCTATATCCGCTCCCCAAAACCAAAACAAAAACTCACCCAGTTGTTGGCCACCACCGCCATTGGTAACACCATTGATGGTGGCACGATGGTGGTGATAGTAGCATGATGTTTGGTGGTTGTAGTGGTAGGGGTTGTCATAAATGGCTTTCGAGTGGGTGGTTTTTGGTGGAGATAGGAGGTGATGGTGGTGATGTGAATGCTTGACTTTGAGCATGGTAGATGTATATGGGTGTAGTGGTGGTGTTACAATAAATTTTATAAAAGATGGTGTCGATGATAATGGTGTAACAATAAATGTTACTCATGGTAGGATCGATGATGACAGTATGACAATGAACATTATAAGTAATAAGGTGGCGGTGGTAGTGTCGAAAGCCGTAGTGACAATGAAAATAGGTGGCAAGATATGTGTAAAATACCATGTTACAAGTGATGGTGGTGAAATATATGTAATATGATCAAAATTTATTGAATTTTTTTTAAAAGTATTTTAAGAATAAAAAAAGTTTATGGAATTTGTAAAATCTTTGAAGGTATTGTTGTTGGAATTGGTCACGTATAAACCATATAAAAAGACTTTCGTGTCAACTTTGACCAAATACTCGGATTTGATCTGATAGTCAAATTATAAAAATAAATAGACTAACTTGTTATACTCATTGAGTAGATCATCGTGGTATATTTGAAATCTCCAAACCAATTCCAGGTGAATGAGAAATTACAGTCTAAGTTGGGAAAAAAGAGAGAAAACTAGCTGGAAATTTGTCCAGCTTCATCGTTCGACTAGCGCTTGAGCGAGAAGGCTGTCGCTTGAGCGACGGGCGAGTGACATAGTCTCTGTTTTTTACGCTTGAGCGACGCAAGGGAGACAGGCTAGTGACAGCAAAAGCTTTGACATTTGGTAAAGATTGCTGAGTTTTGGGTACGACACTTTACTCACAATATATAAATTAGACCCTTTGGACGTCCATTTGTTCATCTCAATGATATACAATCATAACATAACCTTGAAGTTACATTTTCCTAGCCTAAATTTTACATTAAGGAGTACAAAAATCAAATTTCAATTCGTTGTTCTTATGTTTTGAAGTGTTACTAACACTAGAAGATTGTCGTTGTATCTTGGCAGTTGATTGTCATCATCTGTAGGCACCATTGCGGGGCAAATTCGACTTACGGACAAAGAGTTTAACTCTTGTATCGACTTTGCATTCATTTCTTTTGGCATTGCTTTGACATTTATTTTCATTTGGCGTTTTTCACTCATATCCTTACCATTAATCTTTCAAATTTTTGGTAAGGTTGATAAGTTGTTTTGGTTTAAAGTCATCACTCAAATCCATCATTTTGATCCACATAAGTCGAATTTTCCATTTGAGTGATAACTTTATTCTTGTATTGTATTCGGTTAAACTAATTTCGTTTCTGTTTAACTTCTTCTACTCTTTGTGCAGTAGAAAATATTGTTCTATCTCACGACCCTAAACTTAGCAAACTCTTAAAAGAAGATGTTCCCGTCATACAAGAAGGGAAAATAATAGAACATCATCGATTGCATTAGATGCTTGGAAACATTCTGACTTTTATGCAAAAACTATATTTTGAATGGGTTGGACAACACATTATATAATGTGTAGAGTTTCATGAAATCTGCAAATGAGTTATGGGAATCTTTGAAAAAGAAATACAAGACTGAAGACGACGGAAATAAGAAGTTCATTGTGGGGAAATTCTTAGACTTCAAAATTGTAGATTCAAGAACGGTCATCAGTCAAGTTCAAGAATTGCAGTTATACTCCATGATATTCACGTCGAGAATATGTCTCTAAGTGAATCATTTCAAGTGGCTACAATTATCGAGAAACTTCCACCCATGTGGAAGGATTTTAAAACTTATCTCAAGTATAAGCGCAAGGAGATGAATTTTGAAGAACTCATTGTCCGATTGAGAATTAAAGAAGATAACTGAAGTTCGAACAAGCGTGTTGGAAGTCATATACCACAAGCTTAGGCTAATATGGTGAAATCCTATAACAAAAGCAAGAAAAGAAAGTATTTTGTTGAACCATCGAAGAAGAATGTAAAGAAGTTTAAGGGAAATGCTATAATTGTGAAAAGCCTGGACATCGCTCTGTTGATTGTCGTAAACCTAAGAAGCAATCCCAAGTGAATAGTACCAAATCCAATACAATATCTAATGGTATATCAGATATAAATTTGTCGGTTGTTATTTCAGAATGCAACAATGTTGAAAATCCATGGAATTGTGGATGATACGGGTGCTCCCCGTCATATTTGTGCCAACAAAGGACTCATCCTATACTCCGACCGATGACGAGAAATTGTTTGTGAGGAACTCTTCAAGTTCAAAGGTTGAAAGACAATGCAAAATTATTTTGAAGATAACATCAGGCAATAAACTTAGCCTTAATAATGTTCTTCACGTGTCAGATATTCGCAAGAACTTAGTGTCGGGTTCTTTGTTACGTAAAAAAGGGTTTAAATTAGTCTTTGTATTGAATAATTTTATAGTTACCAAGAATAATATGTATGTAGGTAAATACTACGTAAAAGATAGATTATTCAAGATGAATTTCCATAATTAGAAGCACATAATATGTAATCAAATACCAAGAATATATAAATCTGATGCTATTTGTTAAGACTATTATTTAGAAAGATTTAGGTTACAAATAATATTTAATAAAAATTAGAGTTACCTGCTAAATAAAGCCTTGCGAATAGAAAAAAGCATAATAATTTAATTAATTGATTTACATTAGGTATATAATCAAATTACCTTTAAATTTTAATAACAAAATATATAGCCAATTACATAACTTCGGACACAAGGAAATCACCATAGTATAAATTGTTAGGAAAAATACAAAAGGAAATTAGAAATACTGTCGAAATTGTATAAATAAAATAATGGAAGGAAACATTAAAACAAATAGAGTAACAATAAATTTAGAAGAAATAGTTGTTGAGGTAATAGCGGTATTGAAAGGAATCGAGACTTGTGTTGCACACAGTTTTCTTAAAATATATTCGTCCACACTGTGGTGCAAGAGGACTATCTGTCTCCCATAATACAACGGCTGAAAGTAACTGATTAGCATCTCGTCACTATTTTAGACGAACTAAGAATGTTCATAATTTTATCACCAAACTAAAATAAAGAACTAAACTATATAACTTACTAATAACTAAACTCTTTGAACAAAGAGAAGAAAGAAACTTAGAATGAAGAAACAATTCTCAAATTATTTATTTATTTATTTATTTATTTATTTTTTGAGGTGGAGAACATCTCCTTATATAGTATTAGGATGATGGAGGTTTAAAATTCTTAATTAATTTTATATTTAACACATAATGTTACAATAGCCATGAATGAATATATAACCATAAATTGATTATGGAATTGAACCAATTCAAATACAAATTAACTATATAATTACCTAAATTNCAAATACAAATTAACTATATAATTACCTAAATTTGAAACATATGAATTGTTATTACAATTTCATTCAACTTGAATATATTGTTTTATCCTTGTTTGATCCACATTATTTTCAAAATATATTTTTTTCTCTCTACTTTTCAACAACACTTTATTTAATAAAATAATATTACAAGCAAGTCTAAAACTTTTTTTTATTTTTTAATCATATATTTTTCATCAATCTATTATTCAAAAATACATTATTTTCCAAATAATGGGGGTTCAAACAAGAGCTTAATAAATTAATTTAATATATTATTTTCCAACAATCCCCTACATGAATGAAATTAACAACAATGACGACATACATAGTGATAAAATTCAACGGTTGAAACCTGCATAGGATATATAGATGTTATCCTTGGAACCTTCCCTTCTATAAGTATATTTACTTTACTAACTGATTGGTAGATATGATATCCTTGAACTATTCTGCCGTTTGTTTAAATGATGACATACTCCACACGAGCTTATTCTGAACACAACTTAGTTCTTATAGTTATGTTCAATTTGGCTATGAACATTTCCCTGGTTTTGTGAGAGTTTCTAAGAGTTGAACCCTAGACAATTCCTTTGGAAGCAACTCCACTTCTCTCTCACATAGGTGATTTTTTATTACAAGTAACCTGCATTACTTCGCTCAGTTTTCGACGCATAAGAATCATTAAAAGCTTATTACTTATTCTTCATTAAAACTGCATTAGTGTTACATCATAGGAATGTAATGAGATTATATCCCCACAATGATTCATTTAAGTCTTTATAATTAGGTTGTCCCTTGGAATCTAGATCTTGGGGATTTCCAGTCAACTAGGTTGGGTTTTCTTTGTATTAACTCATTTGTTCAAGGGATTAAGTTACATTCCTTTTGATAATTTTCCAACTAACTCTCTATTTAACCATTTAGTTAACATTTCACAATGTTATCATCTGACCTTACATAGTCAATTGAGATCACTCTCATTGATAATAGTTGCCTTATGTATTATGTCTACGATTTATATGTCTAAACTTACCATTGTACATGTTATTTTGTGCCATTCCAATAGTTGATTGACTATCATAGTGTATAGAAATTGTGCACAAGTTTATACCATTTCAGAATATCTTCTAAAAAGTTACGTAAGCAATCAGCATCTTCACCACATTTTTCAAGAGTTATTCCATGATAGAACTGACTATAACCGTTTATTTAGAGGATTTCCATGATATAGATACGCCTACCAATGTAAACACAAATCCCTAATGGAATTTTAGCCTTTCATATCAGATATCCAATTAGCATCACTATATCCTTCAATGACTGCTGGATATATAGTATAGTGCAGTCCATATACAAGTATTTCTTAAGTACCTTAGTACCCTTGCTATTCCTTTCTAGTGGTCAGCTCCTAGATTACTCGTATATCTACTCGGTTTACTAATTGTGTAGGCTATGTCTGATCTTGTGCAATTCATTAAGTATATCAGACTTTCAATAATTCTAGATCATTCTACTTAAGATGCACTCTCGCCTTTATTTTTAGATAAATCCTGACTTATATATTCAGTGTTCTAGTCATACCAGTATCATCCTTGCTAAACTTTTCTAGAATTTTGTCCATATAATGTGACAGCTTAGAATGTGTCCATATGATGTTCTTATAATTTAAAATCTAAGTATCACATCAGTTATACCCATATCTTTCATGTTAAATCTCAAAATCAACATGTTTTTAGTAGAATTGATCTTCTTATCATTGCTACCAACAATAAGTATGTTATCAATGTAAAGACATAAAATGACAATAAAATGACATAACCATTTTCGGTGTCTTTGACATAAACACATTTGTCACACTTGTTGATTATAAATCCACGTGCTATCATGACATTATCAAATTTTTCATGCAACTGTTTTGGTACTTGTTTCAAATCATATAAATATTTCACCAATTTACAAACTTTCTTTTCTTGCCCTGACGGTGAAAAACTCTCAGGTTGTTCCTGTAAATTTCTTCCTCTAAATCTCCATTTAAAGAGACAGTTTTAACATCCATTTGATGTACTTCAAGATTCGCAAATTTGAAATCGTAAGAATCGTCCTAATAGATGTTATTCTTGTTAAGTAAAGTAATTAAGGCCTTCTCGTTATCTGTAACTTTTTATTGCTAATCTGAACTTATACTTTTCGAAAATTCCATCTGCTTTTATTTTTCTTTTGAAAATTCATTTGTTGATGAGTTGTTATTTCCTGGATGAAGGTCTAGTAGCTCCCATGTATGATTTTGAAAAATAGAATCTATTTAACTTTTAATGCCCTCTTTTCATTGAGATCTTTCTAAAGAGTTCACAGCTTCTTGAAAATTTTTGAGGTTCACTTTCTAATATTAAGTCAGAAAATCAGGACCAAAATATTTTTCTTTACAATTCCATGAATGCAACTTCTCATCAAATGCTTGCAGAATTGGGCTAAAATGTAGGTATTAGTGTCGAGTTTTATGATGACGAATCCAATTATTTCTGTGTATTCTTCTCTCTCTCTCTTATTTTTGTATGGGAAAATTAGGGTTTACATTTCTAGTACGTACACAGATATAGTTTTCTTTATTTATAGTTTACATTTAGAAAACTCCAATTTTTACTCACAAAATAACTCTATTTAAGTAGTATAAATGGATACAAAAAGGTTTCATGGTTGCAAGTCGCAAGGATGTAGCTGATAGAAAATGATGTCAAAGTTACCCTAAACTTGGTGAATGCAGAAAAGTCATAGACGATGTTGACCCCAAAAAATGTACCAATGATGTGGCAACAGATCCCATGGCAAACTAGGTTCTTGCACAATTGGACAAATCGTTAGTTGTACGTTGCCTTCTTTATAAGGGGTAGAGTTGGCCGCGCACACTCTGATGGTCAAGTCAATTGAAGAAATAACTATATGAGTGTAGGATAGCTTAAAACATGAGCCTCAACGTAAAAAAGGAGGTCGACTTTGGGGTGAATAAGTAAGATAAGTGTATAGCAAGAATATAACTTCGAGAGTATAAATTTGCATTACCTTTGAACGTCACTAAGTGGGAGTTTTTATATTTGGGTAGGATGAATAAAGGCCATTGGATGACAATGCATGTGGCCCCATCCAAATAACTGACATCTCTAGTTATAGACTTCAGCCTTAAATGCTAATACCATTTTTGTATCCATAAAGCTTAGTTTGCAACTAGGACTTGACCAAATAGGCTTGTGGTAGCGATGGTGGCAGTGAGTTGTTGTCTTATCAATCGCGTGGATCTGTTCCAGATCTTGTCACTGCTTCGTCCTGGACCGGGTCTTACAGTGGGATCTAAATGTAATGTAGTCGGTCTAGTTTTTTATACGGGAGAAAGCAAGTCGTCTGAATGATGCTGGATCCCCCATCAGATTCGAATCGTTCGCCACGTAGGTTAATTGAGGCCAAGTGTGGGTCCTAGTTTTACAACGCGTAACAATTTTCCCCGAAGTCTAGGTATGATTATTCATATAATGCATGGACTTTCGAGTTGAAGTGGTAGTGATGAGTCTCTCTAATGGAGTGGAAGCTTGTATACGAGGTGACGACCCTAGAGCAAATGATGAACCTCTTTTGTTAAATTGAGCCCATGTTTGATCCAGATTAAAATCAGATTTTAATCCAAGTAAAAGTCAAACAATTAATATCAACCACATCTTTCATGGGTCCCACAACTTTTCAACCACACATTTCAAAACTTCTATAAAAATATACTAAAAATCTAATTTTAATCTCCACCAAACACTCTCTGAAACTTGTGATAAGGCTAAATAATATGGGACGATGCCCTTGGAGCAAAAGTCAAGCCTCTTTGATTAAATTGAAACCTGTGAAAAGGCTGAATAATACGGGGCGAGGCCATTGGAGCAAATGACAAGCCTTTTTGATTAAATTAAAACCTGTGATAAGGCTGAATAATATGGGACGAGGCCCTGGGAACAAAAGTCGATCCCATGCGATAAGGCTGAATAGCACGAGGCGAGGCTTTTGGAGCAAATAACGAGCCTCTTTGACGAAATTAAAGCCTGTTGGGCTATGTGCTCTAATAAATTGAAAGGAATGTTGGTTCCCCATGAAAAATAGATGGGTGGTATGGTGGTTTCCAAGGCTCGTATTATGCATGCATTAATCCGCAATGATGATGGTTTATTACAGTTGGTGAAGCTCACTTTAATCTAATGCGCGTGTAATTCACAGCATCATCTGAGCCATTGATTTGAATTTTGAACAAGCGTCTTTTGGTTTTGACGTGTTAGATGAAGTTGTAGATGTATGACCCATATCATAGTAGGAGAAAATCCAATGATGTGGGTTAATTTATTTTGCACTTATAAAAGGTCCAAACCCTACCTTTTCTTTCTTCTTTTACTTTTCGAAAGTTCCATCTTATTCACGTAATATGGCCTCCTCTTCGAAAAAAGATGTTTCTGGGGGGTTTTATGAAGTAAATATGACACTAATTTGTGTCGAGGTGGGTCTGCCTCCTGTGATTCCCACTAAGAGATCATGGAGGCCATGGGGGCCTTCATAGTGTATGGATGATGCTAGAGGGCCCCATAGACTATAGTATTAGATGGGAGGCCTCTTTGTGGGCAACATATGTAAATGAGAGTGAGCTAGAGACCTTTAGGGAGAGGTATAGAATCCCTGATAATATTGAAATGTTTGTGCCAATCCCTGAGGATAAGGTTTGCTTCCCCAGGGAGGGGTGTATAACAATGAGCAATGCTATTCTGAGTGAGGGGATGAAGCTACCACTACAACCTTTCTTCAGATATATCCTTAAGCACTATAATCTAGCCCCCTCCTAATTAGTGTCAAATGCATGGAGCCAACTAGCAAGGGCCTTTCTTCTTTGGAAAGAGATCACTCTTGGCGAGGATATGCCTCCACACGTTTGGATTGATTGCAATGGGTGGTATTGTATGAACCCTTGGGGCTCGCACCCTCCCTTCATTTGGGGGACTCTAACCTCCATCAAGAACTGGAAATCATCTTGGTTTTGGGTTAGGGGTCGCTGGCTAACAATCGATGGAGATGCGATCCCAGAGATAAGTAGGCCGAGCCAGTATCACTAGTAAAGTGAGTCTAGTCTTAGCTGGTGCAATATTTTTTTGTGCTTCTATTCTTTGTTTCCTATTTCTGATGTGCGTTTATTGGAGCTGTAGTTAACCAGTTCGAACTCGAACCATCTGAGTGGGCCATCATCAAAGCAATCTATAAGCTGCCTGACATGCCCCACTCCTCATAAAGC
>CAIGRP010119692.1:0-12907 GCA_903798385.1 Fraxinus cuspidata
ATATTTAAATTTTATTTTGAAAAACAAATATTTTCAAACAATTCATGAAAAACCGTAATTTGTTAAACCTTTGAGTATTTTTCATCTCCCCGTGGAATCGTCACCCTAAAGTTGTGCTACAATTACCGCATTATTCTTTGGGCATAATTAGCTATCATCAATTGAAAATTAAAGCAACTGACATTCCTAAAATAGCATTTAGAACTCGATATAGACATTATGAGTTCTTGGTAATGCCCTCTAGCATGACAAATAAAGCAGCAGTCTTCATGATTCTCATGAATTGAGTTTTCTATAACTATTTGGATTAGTTTGTTATTGTATTTATTAACGATATACTAATATATTCAATGAATGAGCATGAACATACGAAATACATTAAGGATTATTCTCGAAATACTAAGGAATAAGAAGCTCTTTGCCAAATTCAAAAAGTGTGAACTATGGCTTAATAGAGTGAGATTTCTGGCCACATAATCACAACCCGAGGAATAGAAGTTAACCCAGGTAAAGTAGAAGCAATTACCATTTGGTCTCAGCCAAGTAATGTTAGAGAAGTATGTAGTTTCTTGGGATTAGAAGGTTATTATAGGCGATTCATTGAAGGGTTTTCAAATATTGCCAACTCAATGACTCGGCTAACAAGAAAACATGAAGTTCCAATAGACAGAGAGGCGTGAACAAAGGTTTCAAGAACTAGAACAGAAATAGACGACAACCAAGTCTTAACCACACGCAAAGGGTCATAGGGCTTCGTTATCTACGGTGATGCATCTTATGCTTCTAGACAACTAAAGACGTGCAAAGAAAACTACCCAATGCATAACACAGAATTAGTAGCAATAGTTCATGCACTAAAGATATGGTAACACTATATCTATGGAGTTAAATGTAATATTTATACGGATTACAAGATCTTAAAGTAGTTATTCACCAAAAAAGAATTGAACATGAGACAACACAGATGGCTAGAACTAGTGAAAGATTATGATTGTGCCATTCGTTACCATCCCTAAAAGGCTAATGTTGTTGACGTATTAAATAGGAAGACAATAAGACATTTGGTAGCTTTACCCGCTATGCAGAAATCATTGATCAGAGATATAGATCACTTGCAACTTGAGACCACGCAGATAGCTAGAACTGGTGAACGATTATGATTGTGTCATTCATTATCATCAGGAAAGGGCCGATGTAGTTAGGACATTTGGCAACTATGCCCACTTTGCAGAAATTATTGATCACGGATATACATCATTTACAACTTGAGGTGATCTCACCTCAATAGATATTACAACATGACTTATTACTCTCACATTTCACCTTACTATTCGAGATCAAATTAAGCTTGGGATATTGATCTATTTTTGCAAAAGATTAAGGGTAAAATTGGCATGGGAAAATGAAAGGGTTCTAAATTAGCTAGAGATAACACTTTGATGTTTAAAAGAAGATTGTATGTACCGAATGATGAAAAGATACGAAAAAAAAAATTAGAAGAAGATCACTTTACCCCATATACAACACATCCTAGAGGTACGAAAATGTATAAAGATCTTCAAACCATATTTTGGTGGCAAAATATAAAAAGAGGAATAGGTCTATTTGTATAGATGTGCATAGTTTGCCAGCAAGTGAAAGCAAAATATTAGAGACCATTAGGATTATTAAATCTACTAAAGATTCCTAAATGGAAATGGGAGCACATCGACATGGATTTTTAGTTGGTTTTCCAAAAAAAAATAGAGGAAACGATGCCGTCTCAGTTATTGTCTACGGGTTGACAAAGTCAGCTCACTTCTTATCCGTAAAGACGACTTCTAATATGGATCAGATTGCAAGGGGCCCCAGTCTCAATTGTGTCAAATAGAGATTCGAGAACTTCAAAATTTTGAGAAAATATGCACAAGGTAATGGAAACCAAACTAAACTTCAGTACGACTTTCCACCCACAGACAAATGGTCAGTCGAAGAAGACTATTCAAATTCTTGAGGACATGCTTCAAGCATGCGTCCTAAATATTGGAGGAAATAGGGAAAACCATCTACCATTGGTAGAATTCACCTACAATAATAGCTATCATGCTACTATAGGAATGGCCCCTTACGAGGCTTTGTATGGCAAAAGGTACAAATCTCCACCACATGGGGATGACGTCAATAAGTGAAGAATTTTTTAGTAGGCAATCCAAGCTACTGAGAATACTCAAGCCAGAATTAAGACTACCCAAGATCGATAGAAAAATTGTGCAGATAACAGGAGAAAAGATCTTGAATTCGAGGTTGGTGACAAAATTTTCCTAAAAATATCGCCTATGAAGGGAGTCATTTGATTTGGCAAAAGTGGAAAGCTCCGACCAAGATATATAGGAACTTTTAGGATTTTGAAACGTCTGAGAACTGTAGCTTTCGAGCCAGGACCGCTTCTTGAACTTTCAACTAAACACAATGTCTTCCATGTCTCTATGCTTCAGAAATATGTATCAAATCCCAGCCATGTGATTAGTACTCAGTTGTTAGATATTCATCTAGATATAACTTATGAGGAAGCTCCAATAGTCATCTTGGATAGGAAGATTCAAATACTTCGAAATGGAGTATTCCATTGGTAAAATTGGTAAAAGTTCAGTGATAGAAAACTTGATTGAGGAGTCCACTCGAGAACGCGAAAAATATGTTATGTGCATAATTTACTAACTTTTTATATTAAATTGTGAAAATACTGGCATGGAATCTAACTAAGTGTATTCGTGTACTTATTCCATATTTAAAATATTTTAAAGATATTTTATAGATCGGAGCTAGAGGTTGAGTACGGTAGAGTCCGTATCGCAGGATCAAAAACTTAAATTTTCTTTCAGTGTTTAGTTAGAAAATTATTGTGAAATCAGAATTCTATTTTCAAAATTGACTGGAGTTATATCGAAGTGGTGTACTGGATCAATTGATATTTTATGAGACAATAAAATAGTTTATGTTATTCCGCATAATTCTTCAAAGTTTGTATTACAGTATAACTCAATCCCCTTTTCTTATGGATAAAGAAATTAATTGAGTAACCTCCGTGATATAGGATCCAAGGTGTTACAATTTATGAGAAGAACTCTAGGTACATGGTCTTGATCTCCTCTTTTCCAAGGCTTTTTGAAAACTATCTCCTTTTCAAAAAAGGCGAAGACTCTAGTTATTCTCTTTTTGCTTTGTTCGTTGTCTCTTTTTAGTGGGGTTCATGGCAATTATTAGCAATATGATCCTTCTTTCCATGCAGACATTCGCCTCTATGTGCCTTATGGCACTTAGGACATGGAGTAAGAACAATATTCAGCTTGATTGAACCTGACCAGTTTTCAAAGTTAGCCCTCTTGTTTTGCCCATTTTATTTACATTTGTATGGCCTATTCCATTTCCTCTTTCTTTAAAACTAAGTACTTTCCTAAACCATTTAATCAATTTCCAATCAATTTGAAATTGCTTGAGCTCGTTCCAAACCTGACTATACGAGGTGAATTCATGCGATACCATGATTCATCCAATTTCTCGCACAATCCGAGTTCGAACTTTCTAGCGTTCTTTTGCTTTGTATCTACTAGATGTGTTGTATAAAAAAAAGTTGTTCAAACTTCCTCTTGTAATCGACCAATGCCATTTATCCGTGCTTAAGTTGCAAAAAATCTGTCTCCTTTAAATCTATTAGGGCTTGTGGAAAATATTTTCTTATAACCTCCTTTTTGAAATGTACTCAAGTGGGACAATGTTGTGCCTCGGTCCAGTGCGTGAAATGGACTCCCACCAGTGGCCTGCTGTGTCAACTACCATGAGCTCCACATACAAAACTTTCTGGGCATCAATACAATAGAGGTGTTAGAAGATCCGTTCCAATCTTCTTATCCATTCCTTGACTACTAAATAGCCTACCATCTCATTGAAGAGAAAGGGCTTATAATGATGAAACTATTCCTCGACTGAGCTCGTGGTGTTGGAGTTAGTCTGTGCATTCTGATGATTTGCTTTTGTTTGCTGCCTGTCAAGATTTTGCACGGCTCTCAAAAAATCCCTAAACATAGCAGCTTGTGTTGGTTGACGTGTCATTTCCTTTAATCTAACAAAATAATTTTTTTGGAAGTAATCAACCACAACTCAATATATTTGAATGAATAAAAAATCAATTTCATAAAATTTTAAATCCTTGAATACATGAGGGACAATTGAAAGAATTAAATCCTAGATGATGAAAGTAAAACCTACATATTATTTCAAGTACTGATTATATTCTCAATTAAGAAGAGAAGAAATCAATCATTTAAAATAAACTATCTCTATGTTGCTAGTCTATATTTTCGTTCATTCAAACACTTTAAATCCTACGAAGTTTAGATGGTGGGGCTTCATTGTCTAAAGATATAATGACTTTGGCTCAGATTCTTGTCAACCTCTGGCTCAAGGTCTAGTTCAAACCCTGGCTCAGGTTCCTGCTCCGGTCCTGGTACTTTGGCTTTGACTAAAGCTTATAACTCGGCTCCTCCTTTGGCTCGAGTTCAAGCTCGAGGATAGAAATCCACCTATCCAGAAAAGTTTTACAGTATTGCTCGAGCTCGATCCTTTTTGGGTGTTCTGGAGGGTTATCCTCTAGCATCTAGTCCCTAACCGCACTGTCCATGTCTTCCCACGAAGGTGGTAGTGTATGGATAAGGTTGTTAACAGCTTGAATGGGGTAACTTCATTTCCTACACCTCTTGCCGCACCCTACCTAGCTAAGACTTCCTACACATGCTCAACAAGTGTGTGAGTCGGTTCTATCTCATAATTCTCGTAAGCTTGGATAACTACTACCCTATGGTTTTGAACAACCCTATAGGTCATTGTCTTCCTAGCGCTCTTTCTAGTTCTAGCCACGTATGTGACATATAAGCGAAGTCCAATTATGTTTAATATTTAATTAGTGATAACAGATTGCCTTCTATGCTCGCACAACTCTTTATAAGGATAAAATAAAAGATTATACTTTCATCGGAAGCTGATTAAAAGCATGCGAGAAAACATTTCAGAAGTGGAAGCAAATATATTTAATACTATGCTTACAATTTATACTAGAATTTAACATTTCATTTTATTTCAAACATATCTCGAATTAAATATAAAGAACGTATATCTCATGCTCGAAATTAAATTTTAATATAACATTTATGTAATAACTTTGCTCCATTGGATGGCAGTTGATTGGTGAATGTTAGGTGCCAAGAACCTTGTTATAATTCTTGTTTCTTAAAAACGTTTATCAAAATTTTAATTTCTTGCTAATGAGCTTACTAATATGTGAATAAAATAATTTGCTAAAGCTTTGTACTTTGATTAATATGTATGAATAATAGAACGTACGAGGGTGCAATTGGGAGATTTTAAAATATTATATATTAACTTGCTGAATTTTAAAAATTCAAAGAATAAATACGTGAATATATGTATGAAAGTGGCTAACCATTTTCTTTTTTACTCTTGCACCAGAGCTTTTCAATAACTAGAAGATGAGATACAAATTTAATAGAAACACCCCTATACAATCATATGAGATAATTTAAAATGTAAATTATTTAATCACTGAATCCTCCACAATACTTACATTACATTTATAATGGACACATTAAAATTTTACAAACTTAAAATCAAATTATTAAATAAATTTTTTTGATAAAAAACACTAGTTGCGGTCACTGTTCATATAAACAGCGTTGTTCGCGTGAACAATACATGAACACTACAGTTTTAATTTTTTTATGTGCTATTTCTTTTATAGAATTTTCATAAAATAGGATTTTCACGAATTTTCTTAAATTTGGAACGAGTTGAAATATTCATTTTATTGATTCAAATAATGCGTAACCAAAAGGCTTGCAAGTGAGGAAGGGGTCACGAGTGGACTGCTTAAATTCCAAACTCTTCATATACAATTTAGATCTTAACAAGAAACAGGTGCGACAGTTACATTGATGGAGCTGGAAGAAGATTTGTCTTTCTACCGATAAGGATGGTCTAGGATTAGAAGAATACAGGATGTGTTGGACACCATTTTCATGAAGCATTGGTGGTTGTTCCTTTCTCAGATATCACATTGGGCCTAGTTTTTACTGAGCAAGTATTGTATGGGGACACATCTTTTACTTGCAACAGTTCCCTACTCATCTTCTCCTACCTGGAAGATGTTGAATTTAGTTAGGCTCCGAACAGAGCCACACATTGCATGGCACCTTGGAGCAGGTCAGATATTCTTCTAGCATGATTGCTGGATGGGGGACACCACGTTGGCCTCTCTATTCCCATACCGGCAGCACATATCTCCGAGGATGCATGATTTTTTTTATGATATTGGGTGGGTATTGGACGTTTATTATAGGTCCTCCCTCCTTTTATGGTGAAGCAAATAGAGACTATACATTTGTGTACAGATGCTTTGGATCACATTGTTTGGAGGGATACATCAAATGGTAACTTTGCTACCAAGTCTATATGGCAGCTATACGTTCGGGATGCAAGTATTAGGATTCATATCGATTACTATGGGGCTCCATTTTTCTTATCATTGACTAAAAAAAAACTTTTCTTTTTTTTTTTAGTCTCTTAGTTACCTTCGCTTTCTAGGGCATGATGGGAACCAAAAAATACCGTCTGATGTTTCTGCTGGAGACTATGGCAGGACCTTATTCTAGTAGATGTTGTTATTCAGAGGAGGATTTGATGTCAGTTGACTTTCTGTTGCTATTGTTGTTCGAGATCGAGACTATCAGTCATATTTTCACAGTAACATCTCAGATCAGTTATGACAACATTTGGGAACATTTTTCAGATACCTATGAGTTCAGGAAAGGAAATTAGACAAAGGTTCCAGAGATGGAGTATTCTGGATACTATGTTTTTCGTTATGGACACATTCGTACTATAATCCCTCTACTGGAATTTTCATTTCTATGGACCAAGAGGAATAATGTGAAGCATAAAGGGATCTGCATGGTGGCCAGATGTATCATATAGAGAGTCTATTGCATGATCTTGTTTCTTCATATGGGAGGATTGGTTCGAGTTGTGCATTGACGAGGGGATCTGATACTTGCACCCATCTTCGGTATTTCTTTAATTCCTCCCTACCGCCTCCTATGTTGGTTTGGTGGCGCACTCCATCAATTAGATCTGTCAAGATTAATACTGATGGATGCGTCAATGATGGTATTACGAGCGGGGGAGGCATCATCAGGGATCACGCAGGACACTATATAAGGACTTTTTCAACTTCATAAGAACCGTGCATGATGTCGAGGCAGAGCTCATGGCTATTCGTGATGGGATTCTACTAGCTAGAGGACTCGGTCTTTCGAACATTTGGATTGAGTCAGATTCTATAATGGCTATTTACTACATCACTAAAGGATGAGGGTCATGGGTTATTCAGGGCATACTCAGACAAAGTCAGTTTCCCACATCTACTAAGAGGGGTGTCAGGTTACAAATGCTCCGCTGCAAAGGGTTGGGATCATCGGTGATATCAAATATATGGAGCAACTGACCTACCTACATATTATGAAAATCGTACAGATTGATAAACATGGACTATCCAGCATTTAGTATGATTTTTTTATTTTTTATTCTTATTTTTGTATTTTCTTGCATTAGTTCTTATTGTTAGGGAAGTAGTACTTCTTTTTTTTTTACAACTTTACATTTATCTTTTATCATTTATTTTCTTTGTAAGGGAAGTAGTACTTCCTCATTTACCGTTTTCATCATTTTCTCAGGTAACCATGGTATTCCTCCGCCACAAGTAATGGTATATTAATAAAATCTCGGATATACCGACCTCCTATAACTTAAAAAAATAGATCTTAACAAAGCCTTTCAATCTTACGAGTGAGCAAATCAAGAAGACTCAAACAATAAATAAGAGCTAGAGAGTCCTTAAAATATAATTTTTTCTAGTTGGCATATTCCTATTAAAACTCATCCATTTGAAACAAATAACTCTTTTTAAAAAATGTCTACACAAAGGTGAAACATGTGCTCTGAGACTAAACTGTAATGTCCAAAATTTTCTTGACTTAAGTTTTGAAGTACAACCAATATCATTTCATAATTATACTCCACGCGTAAATATTTAATTGAAAATCTAAACTTTAATTTATTTAAAATTTCACAAACCAAATAAAACCAATCCAAAAACATTAAGTCACAAAACTCAAAACATTCAATCATACTGCATGTGTGAACCCCCACAGACAACTCACATAGGGGTGTGGGTAATTCCTTTTACATTTTTACCAAGGTGGGACCTACCTTATATGAGAGGTTGTAGGTGTTCTGCGAACCCCTATCCCTATACAAAGGGATTAATTCTAAAACATTTACTAGAAATCTAAGAAACATGTAATCTCTCAAAAAATAAAAATAAAAAACATTTTACTCGTGATTTCCTTAAAAATGTTTTACTTAGCAACTCACGCACGACTCAGCCACCATCCATGTTTGACTATTCTAACCTGAAAAGTTTGATTTTAAAGGAATGAATATTTTAAACTCAGTAGGATACGTGCATCTAAAACAATATAATAAAGTTTAAACGTAAAATATGACATTTCATACCACCATTACATTGAGAGCAATCGGAATCAATAGAATGCTCTAACATGTTTCTGTGCAAATAATTAAGAAAACTCGAAGGAAATCTCACATTTGATTTCATTAAGACCCGTAGGTCGATTATCATTTCTTGAAGTAAATTACGTAAAAAATATAATATTACAAGGACATATCAACTTTCACATTGTATCCTACCTTATTAGACGAAATGAACATTGAAAGACAAAATACAAAAATCACGTTCCAAAAATTTATTTTATGCCTACGCTACTCTAGCCGTGTATAAGCATATATTAGGTGAAAATAAAGAGTCAAAGGAATTTTGGTAGAATATAAACATAATAAGGGTTTCTATTGAATTTAAATAATGAAACCAAAAAAATGGGCTACTGGGTAAACATATTTACATAGCATTAGTATTGACTACTAACTGTAAAGTAGTTGATTAGGGTTAGGATTGTATCATAGTGCAATTGTATTAGATAATACAAGTGCTTTCAAATACACGTAATTCCACAATAATTGCATAACGTGTTGGAACATGAATGGTTTTTCCAAAACTTGATTTACCCAGCCCCTTGAACCAATCGCAGCCGGAGTTTGCCTAACTTCAACCGCATATTGTAAATGTTAGTTCAGTTTGAGTTGTAATTTTCTTTTCACTGTAATAGTTTATTTTAGTTGTAAAATAGCTATGATATTTGTAAATGTTTAGTATGATTCCTCGTCATTTGAACGTCTACTCATATCACTTAAGTTTTTCTTTTGTAAGCTATTATAGGGAGTATTTGCCATTCAAAAATCTTTCAAGCTTATTGGTGTTTGCCTCATGCACCGGCCATTGTAATTTTCTGCTTTCATCAATTGTAATTTCACTTTCATCAATCAATGATCAATTTACTTCCAATGTATCTAATTTCTTTGTTACAAGCTTTCTACAAATTGTAATCGATTTTTCTTTCGTCCTGAGATGATCGAGAAAAAGTGGAAAGTAGTCTAACGAAGCAGACTAATGTCGCACGGTGTTCCTTTCTGTGCAAATAAGAAACGCATCCCGTGAAAGTTGATATCAATGCTGCGGCTCAAGACCTTCATTAAGAAAGTTATTGATTAAATTACATCAAAGACTACAGAAGTCGCAGATCATCAAAAGATGAACGTGAAACAGTACATGGATGTTTTTAATGAGACAACAACTAGGTTGTGATATGCCATGGAGGGCCTCGAGAAAAAAGTCAAGTGGCAGAGATGAAAATTCATGAATTAGACATCCAACGGATGAAAGCCGAAAGGCTTGCACAATAATGATTGAAGCTGTTGTAATCATTCCTAATATGCAGGATGAAATGGAAGCGTTAAGAGCTCAATTACGAGTGCTTCAATGTGCGATTGGTAATGGGCAAGCCCCCACATAGGAGTATGTTCCCAGGCTCATAATTCAAGAACCATGTACCTATGGAGTGGCATGTGATGTAAAAGAAGTCGAGAACTTCTTATTTCATATGAAACAATACTTTCATAAGGTTTTGATCGAAGATGAAGGAAGAAAGGTTTCAACAACTGTCATGTATCTTGGTCGAGATGCAAAACTACGGTGGGGGACAAAATTTGATGATATTCAAGCTAACGGTCCGAATAGATTCTTGGGATGTCCTTAAGGAAGCGATCAGATAGTAGTTTTTTTCCAGAAATTGTGGATTATTAGGTACGATAGGCACTATGAGAACTGAAACATATAAGCTCCATTACAGAGTATGTGAAAGCCTTTTCAAGACATATGCTGAATATTCAAGATATTTCAGAAAATGATAAGCTATTCACCTTTATGAAAGGGTTGAAAATGTGGACACGTACGAAACTTCATAGACAGAAGGTTACTGATTTGAGTGCAACCATGGAAGCCGCCGAATGTTTAAGTGATTATCCACTAGAATTGAAAAAGGATCAACAATCAGGGAATAGTCAAGCTATTGGAGGTGGAAGCACTCAAATGGGTAAGAGCGTTACTCTAATAATAATAGAGAAGCCTATCAAGGCACCTGTCAAAGTAACTTTCAATAATACCATCCAAACAGCTACAAGGAAACTATAATAGTAGCTCCAGTAACAACTGGAATAAAGGGAAAAGAACGGGGGACAGAATTGATGCTACTACTAAATTGATGTGCTTTTTATATGAAGGACCTCATCGGGGTGTCTAAGTACCCTCAGAAACGGACGGTGAATGCATATTGTCAACTAGCGAGTGGTGAAATAAGTTCAAGATGTCCCACAAGCTAGCTATCATGGTGAGACCGACTCCAAAGAGGATGAGGATCTAGTTAGTGTATTCTCACATCGAAGCAATACACTATTGTACCGAGCTATTGAAAATAATGATGTTCCTTCGAAAGATGTAAAGATGGAAGAATCGAATGCTCATATTTGTAGGGCCAAAGGCCTAATGTATATTAATTTGAAGATCAATGGAAAGTGAATCAGGGCTATGGTAAATACTGGTGCTACCCACAACTACCTTGCAAGTACTGAAGTGGAGCGACTTGGACTTATTCTAGAAAAAGGTAGTGGAAAGATCAAACCAATCAACTCCGCTACTCAACCAATATCTGTAGTAGTGAAATCTGTGTTGCTCAAAGCCGGTCCTTTCGAGGGAAGGACAAACTTGTCTACAATTCAGATGTATGAATTCAAGCTTATTCTGGGATTGGAATTTCTTCGGGACACTAAGACGGCAGTGTTGCCATATTTCGATTCATTAATGATGATGGGTAGTAAACCGTGCGTCATCACTACACAAGCTGGGAGATGTACGAGAAGAGTCTCTCAGCCTGTAATTTGGAAAGTTTCAAAAGAAATGTACCCTCATTTTTGTGCACTCGATTAGAAGAGATCGAAGAGGCAACTGGCCATATTCCGAAACCTGTCAAAATGTTTATTAAGGAATTTGAGGACATCATGCCGAATGAGTTATCAAAGAAATTGCCACCAAGGAGGGTGATTGATCACGAGATTGAACTTACTCCAGGTGCCAAACCTCCCACCTGGTACCCTACCATATGTCTCAACCTGAGCTTGAAGAGTTTCGAAAACAATTGGAAGAAATGTTGGAAAGTATGATTATCGTGCCTGCCAAACACAATATGGACCTCCCATGTCATTCTAGAAAAAGGTCTGGTTCTATTAGAATGAGTTGTGACTATCGAGCCTTGAATAAGATCACTGTGAAGAATAGTTATCCTATTTCATTGTTCGTGAATTACTTCGATCAAATGAGCCAGGCGAGATATTATACAAAGATTGATCTTTGGTCTGGATATTGGCAAGTTTAGATCAAAGGGGGAGATGAAGCAAATACTACGATAGTAACAAGATATGGAGCCTTTGAACTTAAAGTGATGCATTTTGGCTTAACAAACGCTTCGGAAACGTTTTGTACGATAATGAATCAGGTAATTTACGGGTTCTTAGACGATTTTGTGGCGGTGTACCTGGATGAGATAGTAATCTATAGCGAGACATTGGAGGAACATGTGCAACATGTGAGGCAGGTTTTTAATCGTCTATGAAAGAATGAACTCTATGCTAAACCATCTAAATACTCATTCGCTCAGATGTCTATTAGTTTCTTGGGTCACTTCATCGAACAAGACAACATACGCATGGATTCGAAGAAGGCTACAGCCATCAAAGATTGGCAACTACCAAAGAATGTACATGATGTACGTTCATTTCTCAAATTATGCAATTACTATCGAAGTTGTGAAAGGGCACTCAAAAATTGCACTGCCACTTACCGAATTGACAAAGAAGGACAAAGATTAGGACTGGTCATACCAATGTCAAAATGCTTTCGAAAAGTTGAAAAAATCTATGTGGACAAACGCGGCATTAGCTTTACCGGATATGACTAAACCATTCGAAGTTCATATTGATGCTTCAGATTTTGAACTTGGAGGAGTCCTTATGCAAGAAGGACATCCGGTAGCATATGAAAGCCAAAAGCTTAACCAAGCAGAATGTCGTTACTCGGTGCACAAAAAGGAGTTGTTGGCGGTAGTCCATTGCCTTAGAGGATGGCGTATTTATTTGCTTGGGTCTCCATTTATTATGAAGACATATAACACTATGGTTAGTCATTTCATGTCACAACCAAAACTATCAAGCAAACAGGCTCGTTGGCAGGAACTTCTTTCAGAGTTCAATTTTATGCTAGAGTATCGTTCGAGATCTAGTAATCATGCTGCCAATACTCTTAGTGGCTGGACCGACTTGACCACCATTTGCTCTA
>CAIGRP010119694.1:6637-18425 GCA_903798385.1 Fraxinus cuspidata
TTGAGGCTTGTTAGTACATGGATAATTATGTCTTTACACATTTTATTTATGTTGCAATGTTGTCTGAGTCTGTGTATATATGCATGTGTCTGTGTCTTCATTTTCAATGTGTGAATTCAGTTGAATACAAATTTTCCGTCATTTCTCTCATCTCTTAGATATCCATGCAAATATCATTTTATTTACTTTATGAAATGACCTAAAAATCCTCGCTCCAACCAACCAAAAAAATAAAAATTTTGAATTCGCTCCCGATCATGGTTGCTATTCACGTTGAATTGACTCTCAATTTTCATCGTTATTTTTTCCTCTTCCTTCCCTCATATATAAGAAAATTGTACTATCAAATCCGAACTTATTATGTGAATAAGAAACTACTTTACCTATCAGACTACAAGTCAGAATCCCAAATCATTATTAACCTATTGTCCCAATAACAAATTACTCTCCCTAACGTGCGTGCCAACAAGCCGAACCCCAAAATTTCAAACATTAGGCTAGTTTGATAGGGTTTTTCGAAAAGTCAAAAGATATTTCTAAAATTAAAAAAATATATTTGAAAATATTTAAATAATTTCTAAAATTAATTATCAAAACGTTTAAAGGAAGCTGATTTAAGATGAATTTCTCGTAAGAAAAAAAGGGAAGCACAAAACCCTACCAAATGGGGGTATTACACATCTGGATTCACCGTTTTTCCCCCCACCTACTTGTACCAAACTCTTCCTTAAAAATTTATGGAAGTGAGAGCCAAAGGCATCGAATCAAACGTGCACTCACGTGTCCATGTTTCCCTCCACACAAACACCATCCAAATTTAGTTAGGATTAAAATGTGAATCCACTGTCTTGCACCTTTCACAATCATTAAAGATCGATTGACTATTCCCAAAATTAACTTTCCTATTTATTTATTCTTTTTCATCATAGGGACCACTCTAACTTTAGCCCAAAAGCACAAATTTT
The DNA here is from genome assembly GCA_903798385.1 of Fraxinus cuspidata. Taxonomy (NCBI): domain Eukaryota; kingdom Viridiplantae; phylum Streptophyta; class Magnoliopsida; order Lamiales; family Oleaceae; genus Fraxinus; species Fraxinus cuspidata. Next base: position 7,603 of record CAIGRP010119694.1, read on the forward strand.
GGCCAGGGACTAGTTTAAATAGAACAGGAAATTGCACAATTGGTCCTCAACAGTTTCTCTTACAACAAATTGGTTGCTATACTCAACTTTTCATTTTAATTGCTCTTCGAGTCAATAACCGATTTGTGTAGCTTTGCTACATGTCCAATTTTCCGTAGAGGAAGAAGGATGGCGATTGTGGAACAATTAATTAAAATCTTAATATAAATATTATAGTTCGATATGCTTTAAACCTATTTTCGATAAATTTAACAAATTTAATGTGCACAAAAAATGAAAAACTTACGCAGTGCATTAATTCGAAGATTTTTTATTTATTTATTTTAATAATTTTTTCTCTCTAATAATGTCCTAATACAAATATCACACGTGTCCTTGGAATTTTTCTCCATCAACTGTAAACGTATGCCAAAAACCCTGTTATATGATTAAAGATTTTGAATAATTTTTTATTTTTTATTTCTTTTGAAAAAAATGTGTCATTTTATCCAATAGATAAAATAAGGGGATCAAAGGGATGAGGACATTGAGATATTTATGTTTATATGTCAATTTAGACATAATTTAACTACTGACTTATGTTTAGAGAACAATCAAATTCTTCCACATTTCTCCATACTTTTGCATTATATGCTTTTAAACCTTAAATCTTAAATGAACTGATTCTATAATCACATTATTCCTATTCATATTCTTGTCCTTGTTCTTTATTTGATTCTCTTCGTAAATTTCTTCTATAGTCCATCATGATAGGTTTATGAAAAAATGTAAATAACTTTATCATACGAATTTATGCAAAAGGAGTTACATGATCATCGAATTTATTGAGAATAATACTTAACTTTTTGGCCATTGTACGTCATTCTAATTGTTCCGCCATTTTATTTGAAGATTATATGCTAATTCAGATTTTATAACATGAAAAGACATGACAATTAAAGGTGAGAAATCAAAATATTCTCTTTATTTTCCCTTATTCAGATTTCTTTTTCATTTTTCCCCAAGTGAATTACAATCAATTTTTTTTATTTATTTTTTAAATGTGGTGTATTTAAACAGTGGAATATGGCCTTCTACAAACATGAATTGTGATCTTTTAATTATCTTCAATTATGTAAATTTTTTTATTGTCGATTATGCTGTAATTTTACATATTTAGAAAGGATGACCTGACTAAATAAATTAAAATTTTATTTATTTCACTGCTCTAAACTGGCACGCGAAGTGTAGAAATACTAAACAATATCAAAAAACAACAGGAAAGAACCTTTTGCCAAAAATAAGTGCAAAATGGTTTAGGAAAAAAGGGTGAAGTGATATCACCTCTTATGTAATGTGGGGTGCTTTGCTTTTTGATGGCATATGTGGGGGACTGATGCTAAGTTGTTTGTGAATCCGATACCCCATCTATAGCCGCTGACTCTTCTGTCATATCCAAACTAAGGACAATCTTTTCGATTTTTTCACAATTTTTTTTTTCAATTTTAATTAAAATGACTTTTTTATTTTTATTTTATTAGCACAATGTTGAAATTTACGCAAATGTTACATTAGTATAAAATATCCATACGTTCGGTCTTTAGTATGTAAAATGTCCTTATTTTTCAATTTTTTACATTTTTACCCTAATTTTTATGTTTTATTGTGAAAAAGTCATTTTTATCGATTTTAAATTAATTTTTCAATAAACATATATGAAATGACAAATATATCCTTCTATTTAAAGAAAAATAAAAATAAATAAATAATTGCAATCATACTCCCAAATCTTTTTAAAAAGTACAAATTGATATCAAATAAATTTTTAAAAAATTTCAAGAAATTTTTTTCTCCCTCCCTCATCCACCACCACGACGAACAATAAACAATTTCTAACAATATACTCCAGATCGACACGCCAACAATTTGACCATGAAAACTACAATATACTCCAAAACAATAAACAATTTCCAAAGAATCGGAGTTCCAAAAAATCTCAGGCATTAGAGTTATAATGTACCCTAAACTTCAATGAACCCTGAAATTCTTTGTGATGCCACTTAGTCTTACCTTTGATCCTCGCTTGCCTCGTCATCTTCGATGGACAAACATTAAGATGAATTCCGTACGGTTGACACAAGACCTTCGTTTTGATGCGCCATTTGAATCAGACATTTAGATTTCATCAAAGCTTGGCTCATTAGATTCATCTTTTCAAATTTTGGATTGTCAATTTTGGAGAGTTAGGTCTCAATTTTCGAGGCAGCAGATTTTAATTGAGAACCTGTTTTGATGTTATAAGATCATGAATGGGAGTGCCTTGGGGAGTAGATGTTATCGATTCGGTTGATAGCTAATGGTATAGGTTTTGTTGGAATGAGTGTTGCTACCTTGGTTTTGGTCTGTGAGTTGGGGGGGCAGCGATGAGGGTCGTTTGTGGTGGCGTGTGGATAGATGGGTGGAGATGTATTCGGTCGTGGTGGTGTTCGGAGGTTTAGGCAATAGTAGGGTGGAGTTTGAGTTGGTTGAAGGTGGTGGCTCCGTTAAGTCTCCGATGGTGGTGGAGGAGAGGGGGAAGGGGAGAGAAATTAAAAAAAAGATATTATTTTGAAATTTCTTATTAATTTATTTGTGATTCATTTGTACTTTTTAAAAAGGTTTGGAAGTATGGTTACGTTTAGTTCTTTATTTTTTTTCATTTAAATAGGAAGGTATAATCGTTATTTCATATATTTTTATTGAGAAATTGAATAAAAATGGATAAAAATGATGTTTTCAACAATGAAACGTAGAAATAAGGGCGAAAATGCATAATTTGAAATGTTTAGCACACTAAAAGCTAAACATAAGGTATGTTTTGTGCTAATAAGCCTAAAATAATTATGCAAAATGTATGTATTGTAAATAATGTTATTTGCAGTTACTCTCTACCAAAATCGTCATACATAACATACATGTGCCAATTAATAATTTGACGCATAAGACAATAAAAAACTACAACACTAATGTATCAAATCACTAATCATCATATGTATGCTATTAGGACGACTATGATGATGAGTGGTTGAAAAAAAACATTACTCGTGTATTACACATAGTTGAAGAGAAAAAAATAAACTAACGTGTGTCTAAAAATGAAATAAGATTCTTTGTGCAATCTTTTTTTTTTTTTGGTTGACATAGCAGCCCGCGCCGCTACCTGCCGTGGAGTCCCAACCACCCCGAAGGGACGGAGACCCGACCACTATGAGTGCGTACTAGGTAAACTCCACTCCATGTGTAATAGCCCACAAACCACACAGTAGAGGTAAACCGTACTAGACAAGCCCGATGAGATGGGGCTCGATCGAGGAAATATTGGCAGGAAATTCGAACTCGTGACCTTTGACCTCCACGTTCACCTGCTCCACCAATTGAGCCACCCCGGGAACAAATTTTTTTTCTCATACACAAAGTTGCAAAGGCCTGAAGGATAAGAATAATTTCATTTGTATTATCTAGTTCAACAGTGAAGTAACTACCAAACTGCGTTATTTTTTGAAAGTAATTTTGGACAATATTTTATTATCTGAAAATCAAACCCATTTCTCAAAGAAAAAAGTGAGAAAAACCTGATGGTTTCAATCCCCTTGTCTCTCTCACCCCAACCCGTGAGTCACCACACCAGCACCGACTGTGTTATGAGGAAAACCCATAATTCTATTTGATTTTTGGCAAATACAAAACCCAAGAATAGCATAGATCTAGTTGCTTCAAGTACAAGATTTGGCTTCCAACTGCTTAAGGAACAAGCAGTTTCTTCTTGATAAAGACCTGAGAATTTTCTGGGGATAAGGTGAAGGAATGTATGGTGATTCCCATGCATTATCTTCTGATTCGAGGCCTATAATTCCATCCAATTTGTGGCCTAATGAACAGCAGCAGCAGCAGCAGCAGTTTCTATTCATGGATTCTGAAACAAACACAAATTATAGCCATCAAAACAATTCTGGGTTAGCCAGGTTTAGGTCAGCTCCCAGTTCCTTGTTTGCTAATTTTAATAATGGAGTTGAAACTCGAGGATTGACTTCAATATTTGATTGTGGTGGTGAAAAGTCTGCCGTTAGTGAATTTGCACAATTGCCGCCGCAGTATCCACGGCAAAGTGCTGTCCATGTGGATGGCGGCGGGTATAAAGTTGCGGGTTTAATGAGAATGGATCATCAGGGACAAGGAAAAATGGGTTCCAGTCTTATGAGACAAAACAGTTCCCCTGCTGGACTCTTCTCTCACCTCACAGCACAAAATGGTACACTTTTTAGTTACTGATTTATTTTGAGGGCGATAATATCTAATCAGTGAAGATTTATCTACAAAAGAAGTTAGCATAGTTTCGATTATTTCCATCTTTTATTGATTAGAAGAAATTAAAATTTTGTCTACAGTCTGTATGATCTAATATTGTATATCAAAGACGCACTTAAGGCTAATTATTGAACTCCAATAAAGTTATTTATGTCTGTATCCAAAGGAAATAAATTGGGAAACAGGGGAGAGAAGTTTTCACTTTGGTTCATTCGAGGGGAAAGGATTAAAAAAATCACATTCCTCACTTATTTACCTTATTTTACATTTTTTTAGCAAGAATTTATGATAGATTTGGAATTGGTGAAGTAGTCTTGCTGAAGTAGTATCAGCAATTTGCAGGCTATGCCACGGCGAGAGGTATCGGAAGTTACAGAGCTGGTGCTAATGTTGATCTAAGTCCATCTTCAAGCACATTCAAGAATCATATGAGCTTCTCCTCCTTAGGAATGTTGTCACGAATCACAGAAGTCGAGAACGAAAGTGGTGGAGCAAGTGGCCTTGATGAAACTAAGGTCGGAAATAGCAACTGCGTCAATTTATCTTATAGTACTGGATTCCCGTTTGGTTCTTGGAACGATTCTACAAATTTTGTAGAAAACTTCAATGGAATTAAAAGGGAGTTTGATAATGATGGGAAGGCTTTTGTGAATAATGAGGTATCATTTTGGAATTATCAGTTATTAGCGTCCTAAGTTTGATTCCTTTAGATTTGATGAATCTGTATTGCTTGCATGTAAACAGAATGGGGAGTTCGGAAATAGGCCACATATCCTGTCGCACCATATAAGTTTACCAAAGACTTCGGCTGAAATGGCTGCTGTGGAGAAATTTCTGCAGCTCCAAGACACTGTTCCCTGTAAAATCCGTGCAAAACGAGGTTGTGCTACTCATCCACGGAGTATTGCTGAAAGGGTAAATTTCCTTTTAGTTGCTCTAAACATGTTAATATTTTTATCGGAATTGTAATGATAATATAGAAGAATGAGATGAAAAAAATTAAGATGTATCTCGGATAATCTGACGGTTTAATGCAGGTAAGAAGAACACGAATCAGTGAAAGAATGAGGAAGCTGCAGGAGCTTGTCCCGAACATGGATAAGGTAAGCATTTCTAAAATGTTGTTAGTCTTTTAACCATTTGGAATTTCAGAAATTATCTATTCTTTTGGCAGCAAACGAACACAGCAGACATGTTAGATTTCGCGGTCGACTATATTAAGAACCTCCAGAAACAGTACAAGGTATTAAACCCAGCAAATATAAAGCAATTTATGGTAGTTACATTCAAATATTTAGTTCCTTCACACATTTATCTACTTGTGCAGACGCTTAGCGATAATCGAGAAAACTGCAAATGCTCTGCCTCCCAGAAGTCTGTTCCAAATCAAACACGATGTTAACTACTGTCTCGAAATAAAGGTAAAGGCGCGGAGAACACAAGTGCAAAATTGATTTTCTGCCCTAAAACCGGAGGATATGGAGGAGAAACTCGGAATTTTTCCGAAATTCTTTTGCTTAATGTAGAATTTAGTATAAGATACTAGTAACTGCAGGCCAATGGAGTCTTACAAATATATAGAAAGAAGTGAAAGAATATATATGTCAATTGTACATTTCTTCTTATATGCATTTTTCTCCATTTTAGGTAAAAAATAATAATAATTTGGCTATGGTATTGTTATATATATATATATATTCATCTTTTTGTTGATTGTTTTCCGTTTTATATGATTAAAGTGGCCTACCAAGATGTTGATGTTTGGAATACATAATCTAATACCATTTACACCTCTCAACATCCTGGTGACCTTTGTGTCTTTTTGTCACTAAATGAATCTTATCTACTTCCATTCTATTATCATGTCATCATATATTATGATGAAGATAGTATTAAGCCCCCTGTTTGACAACTATTATTTGAGAAAATAGAGTTTTAAATAGTAATTTTTACGAGAATGTGTGGTTAAGAAGTAGGGAAAAATTTTTAGTATACGTGCACAATATTTAATTGCGCGAATGTGTAATTGAAAATGAGTATGTAGAAAAAAAAAAGAGTTTGAAAATACTAGTTGTCAAGTAGGAGCTAAGTATCAACTAGACGTGAAGATTATTTTTTCCGATTTAGTTAATAAAAGAAAAGATCTATTTAGATTAACCTTTCACGCACGATAGGGTAGAAGTGCAAGTCCCAATATTCCCATTAACATGAGTAGTGCATTCTCTCCTCATCAAATCCAGCTAGTCCTTGGTACAATTTCCACAAACATTAATCAGGTGCATAAATTTTGGCGTATTTTGTTGATAACATGGGCGTGTATTTTGTAATATAACATTGTGCAAAAGTAAGTAAAAGTTTTAAGTTTAACAGAATTGTACTAATAAGACTTTCGAGTGAAAAAAAATTTCGAAGCAGAAGTGATCAATTAGTCTAACTTGTTACCTCAACCCAGCTAAGGCTAAAAAAACACGAACTTGTGAGGAATTATTCATGTTTTACGAAGTTGAGAAGCAATGAACTGGTAAGCCGTTGGCATGGAAAGAAGCTTGAAACATACGCCAAGCTAGACAATACAAGAATCGATGTTCATTTGCTCACCTGACCCAAGACTTGATCGATTCCAAAACTTAAGGGATATATCGAATTAGAAAACGAGAAATAACGATCATGATCAAGCATGACTCCTTCATCTAATATAACTTTGGTAAACTCTAAAGTAGCAAAAATTAACGAAAAAATAAAGCATATTCGTCAAAATCACAAGTAATACAATCACTTGTTCATTAACCTATTAGTTCTTCGGTGGCCAAGCATACTCGCCACAAGCTTTCATCCCGCACTAGACGGTCTTATTGCGATTTCGGATATTTTGAATAAGCAAATAATGTTTGCTATAAGTCTATAACAGCTCCTGTTGTTAAAAGAAAATTTCGAAGAAAGGGAGAAGAGAACGAAGTAGCAGTAAGAAACACCGAAAAACTAGAAATGAGACTTGTAAGGGTAATCATTGTCTTCAAATGATATTTGGCTCCTTTAGAATTGTTTTTAATACTTAAACGGATTCACGACAAATCGTGTGTGGGATTGAACAAACCTTTAATAAGAAATTCCTAAAGCAATTGTGTTTTTCTTCCAAGAACTTAAAGAACACTTTGAAGGTTTGAATGTAAAGGAATGGAATAAAAGCACTATAATATTGATGTTGATTGATGATTTTCTTGTGTTAATAATTGAATCTATCACATATTATTTATAGATTTCAATTCACAGCCTCAAAATAGTGCCAACTGTCCATGAAAAGTTGGATTTTATCATAAAAAAGACCAAGAATCAAAACCAGAAAATCAAGCATAACGGCTAGTTTTCTATACCATGAGTGAGCATGGTTCATAACCATGCACACGTATGGTTCAAGCATTCTGGCTTCTACAAAAGGTGCACGTATGGCTTGAGTCCATGCATATTAAGCCCATGCCTTAAAATTTGATTTCACACCGATTTTATCTTTTCCAATTCGTCCAATTCTACCGATCACTGTAATTGTTGAACAATCAAGTATAATAATCTCCCACTTTTTCAAAAATTACATCGATCACATATTCAAACTAGCATAACTTATGCAAAAGGTTTAGATATCTTTTGATTTGAATCTAACTATATCGTAATTTCCAAAGTATCATCGAAATTCCATGTAGTATAATAGCTTTAAACCATATATTCCTTATGATGGTACCGGTTAAATCACAAAAAAAGTGTCATGTATTTCACAAGTTCCTCAAAACTAGCTTAGCGTGAACATTGTATTGCACTTATCCTATTGGTTGAACTTTTAAGAAAGAAACTCCAACTATCTATTGAGGCATCACCATCTCAGAGTTCATCTAGATGAAGTTTTTCTGGTATATTTATTATTTTTAGAGATATTTGTACTTAGCATTGAACTTCAATAAGAGCTTAAAGCTCAACCTTCTTATACGTAACAACGAGTATTATATAATTAGGATAGAGTTCTTGTGAAAATTATAATGCTGAAACTATTCACTTATTAAATAACTTCTTGTTACCTTTTGAACCTGTATATTGCTATTTTATTTATGACAAGTAGGGTTTTCGTCATTGGTGGATTTGTTTCTAACCCCAGATGTAGATGTCATAAATCTCTAATAAGTGATTAGTTAAAGGATCTAAAGGATCCGCTAAATTTTCATTTGACTTAACGTAATTATGGAAAATTATTTCATTCTTGATTATTTTCTTTACATAGTCATGTCTTAAACTTATATGTCTAGATTTTTATTGAATATGTATCCTTTGGTTCCAAAGGTATCTCATATAGAAGATCCTTAAGCCACTCAACTTCTTTCCCTGATGTCAGCTAATGCCACTAATTTAGATTTTATGGTTGAATGCATTATGCATATTTGTTTTTTAGACTTTCAAGAAATTGTACCTCCTCTAAGAGTAAACATCCAACCTCGAATAGATTTATATTCGCTAGTGTTCGATATCCAACTAACATCAGTAAATCTTTCTAATATAGCCGAAAATATTAAATATTACCTACCTAGGTTTTTTATTTTCTTTAAATGACTAAGAACTCTCTCAATGACCTTTCAATGATTCTTGCTTGGATTCCTAATAAACCTACTAAATTTATTAAACATGTATGCTATATTCAGTATTATGCATTTAACTGCATGCATATGATTACCTAAAGCGCTTACACACTCTAGTTAAGCAATAATTATTTCATCATTCTTTATAAATTTAGAGCTTAGATCAAGGGGGTTGCTAAATTCGTTTATGTTCAAGTGTTTGAACTTATTTATTATATTCTCTACATAATGTGATTGGTTCAAATACCCTACTAATTTTTTGAAATTATGATACCTAATATAGTATCAACTTGTTGAAAATTCATCTTAAATGTAGAAAATAGAAACCTCTTTATTTATTTTGTCACATCTACGTGATTACTTAAAATCAATGTGTCATCAACATACACACAAATAAATACTATATGTTTATCACACATTTTAGAATATAAACACTTAGCTACACTATTATATATGAAACCAAATGATATAATTGCTAAGTTAAACTTCTCATACCATTTCTTTAATACTTGTTTTAAATCATATAATGACTTTACTAACTTGCACACTATATATTCATTACTGGGTAGAACAAACACTTTTGGTTGTTTCATATAAATCTCCTTGTTGAGATCTCCATTTAATCGTTTTGACATACATTTGATAAACTTACAAGTCATATATGGATGTTAATGCGAATAATTGATGTTATTCTAATTGTCGTTGTATGTGTGTCAAAATAATCAATTCATTCCTTTAGTTGATAACCTTTAACTATTAATTTAAATTTAAAGGTATTAAGAGAACCATCTATGTTGTATTTTTTTCCTAAAAATCCATTTACAATCAATAAATTTAGATCTAGGTGGTAAATCCACAAGTCTCCAAGTATTATTTGACATAATTGAATCAATTTTATTTTTAATTGCATCTTTCTAAAAAATAATAGCACGAAAAGCCATAGCTTCTTTTTAAGTCTTAGGATTGATTCCATTTGTAGAACACAATGTATTTTTCTCATAACATTCTTCTCATTTTCCTGTGCTAAGTAAAGTGAAATAAGTTGAGAATCTATTTCATTCAATCTTAACGTCTTCTCTTTTCTAGATCTTTTACTAACTTGAAGTTTACTAGATTCATCAACATCTTTAGGAGATGTTTCCTTTTGTGTTTCACTAAAGTAAGGAATTTATTTATAAGCTTTCTTTAAATCATTATTCGAAGATAATGAATTCTCAAAGAACTCCACATCAATTGACTCAATAATCTCATTGGTCTCCAAATTTAGTAATAGATAGGATTTGTTGTTATTAGTATATCTAACAAAGACATATTTAATGCCTCTTAGACCCAATATGGTCCTTTTAAGGTCCATGTTCTTACAATATATAAGGTGTCCTCACACTTTGAAATATTCAATCTTCCTTTCCACAATTCATATGGAGAAATCTTAGTAAATTTTAAATGAAATCTATTTAATATTTTATATGCACTCAACAAAGCTTCATCACATAAATTAATTGGCATCTTAATATAAGTTAATATAACATTTATCATTTCAACTAATGTCATATCTTTCCGTTCAAGCAAGACATTTTGTTCGGGTGTTTTATGTACAGAATATTGATGTATTATGTCTCGTTGCTCACAAAATGAACTAAAATCACTCGAAAATTATTCATCACCTCTATCACTTTAGTTTTTTTTTTTTCTTGGTTAAGTAATTTTCACCTTCATTTCTATAAATTTTAAACATATCAAAAGCTTAGTGTTTATGTTTTATTATATAAATATACATATATCTAGAATGATCGCATATAAAGGTAATAAAATACATATATCCTCAGTGGCGAATCCAGGATAATAAGTAAGCTAGAGCAATCGCCAAAATGTTACAATATAAAA